>WNYC01000100.1:0-76650 GCA_021396375.1 Sporothrix mexicana | reverse complement strand
CACCGTGACGGAAGGCTGTCCTGCGGGTGAAGCTAGTTGCGTGGCTACGACTATTCCGCCCTCGTCTGGCTGCACGGACTGCACGTATACCGTCATCACTCCACCGCCGTCTCTCGTCACTACCACCGTGACGGAAGGCTGTCCTGCGGGTGAAGCTAGTTGCGTGGCTACGACTATTCCGCCCTCGTCTGGCTGCACGGATTGTACGTACACGGTTATTACTCCACCACCTTCTCCCGTTACTACAACTGTTACGGAGGGCTGCCCATCGGGCGACGCCAGCTGTGTGGCTACGACTCTTCCCCCTGCGTCGGGTTGTACAGATTGTACGTATACCGTCATCACTCCCTCGCCCACTCCCGTCACCACTACTATCACGGAAGGTTGTCTTTCGGGCGCAACCAGCTGTTTGGCCACGACTCTTCCCCCTGCATCGGGTTGTACAGACTGTACTTACACGGTTATTACTCCCCCACCTTCTCCCGTCACCACTACTATCACGGAAGGTTGCCTTTCAGGCGCAACCAGCTGTGTGGCTACGACTCTTCCCCCCGCGTCGGGTTGTACAGACTGCACTTACACGGTCATTACTCCCCCACCTTCTCCCGTCACCACTACTATCACGGAAGGTTGTCTTTCAGGCGCAACCAGCTGTGTGGCTACGACTCTTCCCCCCGCGTCGGGTTGTACAGACTGCACGTACACGGTTATTACTCCCCCGCCTTCTCCCGTTACAACCTCATCTTTTACAAGTTCGGTGTCGTTGTCGTCGTCTTCCATCATTAGCTCCACTTCATCGTCTGTTGCACCTGTGTTCACCTGCAATGCGGGTGGTTACCTTATCCAATTGAACACGCTTTATCGCCTCGATCTCGACACGGGAGTGACGGCTACTGTTAACACGCCGGTCGGACCCGAAGGTGGTATCAATGCCATTGGATACAATGTGCTTGATAACTATATTTGGGGCGTGGAGACGCTTCCGTCTTTGGAATGGCAGTTAATCCGGATCGACGCACAAGGAAATGGCAAGCTTTATGACCTCGTCATTCCGGCGGCGGGTGGTTATCAGTGTGGTGATGTTGATCTTGCCGGTCAGCTCTGGCTCTATTCCTCTGATACCTCGTGGCTGCAGATTGACCTCAATCCGACGTCTTCAACGTACCTCCAGGTGGTCGCAAGCGGCAAGTCGGCCCTCGTCGGCACCGGCGGCATAGTATCTGATTGGGTGGCTCTTGCAGGCGACACCCAATATCTGTACTCCGTGCAGAGGGACAGTGCCACGACGTCAAGCCTTGTCCGCTGGAACAAGAGCACGCATCAGTGGTCGCTTGTGCGGAATTTGGGTAGCGTGGCTGGGAACCAAATCTGGGGCGCTCTTTATCCCGTTGGTGACTACTTTTACGGGTCGGAGAACACCGTTGGTGATATCTATGCATTCTTCGCGAATGGCACAGCTCCCAAGTTTATCACGAACGGGCCGATCTCGAACGCCAACGATGGTGCTCGGTGTGCCCTGGCCCCCGGCCCATAGGGCGAGCAGTCTCAGTCGTCGCTATGAGAACAACCGACCGTCCTGCAATACATCCGTGGCAATGTTCGGCCTCTGGTCTCCGGGAGTTGATCATGAGCAGCAAGCGCCTGTTAGTGAAGAAGTGGAAAGAGAGGGAGACAGGGCCGAGATGAGACAAACCACTGAGAATAGGCGGAAGAGTAGATAGAGAGAAGTAGAATAATTAACACGAAAATTGAAAAAAAAAAAAAAAAATTGATCACTTGGCTCATACATGACACCGACCATCGCATCGGTGGGGCAGCCGCCAAGGGCGCAGACACGGCGGCGTCGTAGCCAGTTATCTGTGCAGACACGCTGCGCCGTGCACATCGATCGTGGGATGAATGTGGTCAGAGTAGCTGCGCTTTCGACCGATACTGGCCAGCCACAGCTAGAGGCTCACTCGCCGAGGGTCGGAACATTTTGAAGCGTTTGTCACGAACAGCCCTGATGGTGGTTGCTGTTTGACGTAGCTGCAGCGCGACCCTTATGAAAATTGTGGCATGCGGACATTTGGTTGTAGCGTCGGTCAGCCATGTTGCGTGTGTTTCATGTCTCTAACCCGATAAAGCAGATAGCTGGCCTGCTTGCTGTTAGCAGAATTCACAGAAAATAAATTACATGTATTGCGATGCACACCTACCACCACGATGAATAAGCTGGGAAAAGGCGTTCACAACAAATGTAACCTATGGTCGTTAGAGCAGATTAATTTCTCGGGCCAGGGAAACCGACAAAGACGAAACTTTTTTTTTATTTGATGTATAGTTACACTTACCTTTATTAATGACGTTATTGCTTTAAACTTTATATATTCTGTATTGTATTTTATATATTAATTTAAGCCGTTTCATAAACTTTGCAAAGGGGTACAACTGTACTCGTTTAATTATACATTGTTTCTAATTGATGTTTCGTTTTTTATTTTCTTATCGATTAAATATTATTTTATATAACTTTTATATTAGTATTATCAATTAATGTCAACTATTCGTTAGTTAGTTCTTTTACTCTTATATTTTAAAGCGTAACCGCCTCTTAGTTACACTAGCACCGTCGCCTCGCGTCGGTCGTATTATTTTTGTCCGTTTCCGTTGAGGGGTCGAATGTGTTATCCTGACTTGTTAGCAAGGTAAGACTTGCGGGGCTATGTTTGTAACAGGTGGGGCAAAACTACTTTTTTGCTTGTTCGCCTTTTATCTCCCTTCTACATCTATGTATATGCTCAATGTCCGCGATAAAAGCCATGTCTTCCGACAAATCACCCCTGCCACCCCACGACAACGACTATCCCCACCAGCAACTCACACTCTCGGACGAACAAGAGCAGCAGACCGCCGAGTGGGTTTCCACGGAGATTTCTAACGGCGTTATTGTCCGGCGGCCGTTGATCCACTGGTTTGCCGAACGGCTTGGCCAACAACGAGCCCACGACGGTGACGGCGACGACAATCGCCAGCAGGTGACACCCTCTCCCGACTTCGTCCAGGGCTTCCTCGAACGCCACCCACAGCTCGCCCGGCGACTAGTCGAACCATCGACGCCACAGCCGGAACAGCCACGTGCCAAGGACGCGCCGCCGTTGCGTGGTGGCGCCCGCCTGTCCGAGATGTCCCGTCGCGATGCCCGCAAGGCACTGTATGGTGATGCGCCACCGCCTGCGAGAGAGCCGGCGCCGTAACCAGAGGGCGAAATCATCCATCAGCTCATGCACCGGTACGTCGTGCGGCACGGCGATACCGTCACGAAATACACTACATTTGGCGACGGCATGGGTGTCGGCGACCACCCCAACGAGGCTCTGGCGATGCGCTTCATCCGGGAGCACACGACCATCCCTGTGCCCGCCGTCATCAGCGGCGACTGGGATCGCATCACAATGGAGTATGTGGAGGGGCAGACCCTGCGGCAGGCCTGGCCCGTGCTAACGCCCGCGGAGCGGACCGGCATCTTGGACCAGCTCCGCGGATACCTGGCACAGCTGCAGGCCCTGGCCTATAAAAACAGCAGCAGCAGCAGCAGCAGCAGCAGCGAGACCCCCTCCCCCCCAATCGGTCGCCTCGACGGCACGGGGGTCATACTGCCCAGCATTTTCCGCGCGGGGGCGGGCCATTCGCCACGACCGCCGATCTCCACGCCTGGCTTGTGCAGCCGCCCAAACGACGGGCGGCTGAGTCCATGTACTGGCACCAGGTCACTGCGCACCTGGGCGCCACGGCGTACCCAGTGGTCTTTGCGCACGGCGACATTGCCGCCCGGAACATCCTGGTGCGGGACGGCCGCATTGTCGCTCTGCTGGACTGGGAGTATGCAGGCTGGTTTCCGGCGTATTGGGAGTACGTCTTTGCGCTGCGCGGGCTCGACAACATCGACTGGGAGACGCTCGGGTACCATCTACCGTCGCTGTTCCCCAAGGCGTACGACCTTGAATATGTTTTGATGCAATTTGTCATGAGCCTTTCGTAGATTTACATTGAGGCGCGCAGTGGAACAAACAACGTAGTAAAAATTAACTAACTGGCTTTGTTACAGCAGCCTCATTTACTGATTCAGTGCTTGCCCTACCGGCCGGGAACAGCCTTGAGGATTTGGCGGAGACAGATTCGGCATTGTACGCGTCTCGGGGCCCGCGTCTTGTGCCCCGTATTTTGTAGGCTTAATTAGGCAGTCGTTCCCCGGAACTCCATCCATTCCCCGCAGCCAATTTGCTGTCCCCAGACTTACCCCAGATTTTCTCCGCATGCATAGAGATTGTAACCACGACATCGACACATTCAAGCTCCTTCGGTCCTCGTGGATCCCGGTTGGGAATACAACATTTAGGCATTCTCTTGTTGACATTGGAATGAATTGATATCTGTTATCTCTTACTGCCGAGATATTGCCATCCGGGGGTACATATACTGGCCACTGACCTCTCAAGGACGATACTTTATTCCATCAATAATCACATCATTTCATCACATCATTTCATCACATCCTCTTTGACACGATGGCTACCGACGAGAAGAACCGTGACTCGGTCACTTTCCACGAAGACGCAGTCAAGGGTGACATGGAGGGCGGCGTCCTTTCCGAGGACATGCCGGAGCTGTTGCGCAATCTGACGCCCGAGGAGCTCAAGAAGATCGGCCGTCGTGCTGTCTTCAAAGAAGACATCATCATTATGCCGTGCCTCATGATCATGTACATCCTCAACTACCTCGACCGCAACAACATCTCTGCTGCAAAGCTGGCCGGTATCACCACCGAGCTGAATCTCTCCAACACGCAGTACCAAACCTGCGTGTCCATCCTGTTTGTGGGATACAGTGAGTAGTCACGAGGAAGACAGTGTGTCCATGTGCATTTGGAACAGCTGACTAATTGTTTAGTCCTCCTCCAGGTCCCGTCCAACATGATCCTTGGCAAGATCACTCGCCCGTCGTGGTACATCTGCGGTGCCATGGGTGTTTGGGGCGTTGTCTCGGCCACGCAGTCTGCCATTCATAGTTATGCCGGTCTTGTCGTGACGCGGTTCTTTATTGGCCTCGTGGAGACTGTCTTCTACCCCGGCGCCCTATTCTATCTCACCATGTTCTACAACCGCAAGCAGTATGCACTGCGTGCGTCACTTCTATACTGTGGTGCTCAGATGGGCAATGCATTTGGCAATCTCTTGGCAATCCCCATTCTGGAGTTGGAGTGAGTTTTTTTTTTTTTTTTTTTTTTGTCTTTTAAATTATGTGCAAGGCGCTGGCCTTCATCTACGCATATCTTACTAACCGTACCGTGTTCACAGTGGACGCTACGGCATCTCAGGATGGCGCTGGCTCTTCCTGATCGAGGGTATTGTGACTGTCGGTGTTGCCCTTTTGTTCATTTTCATCATGCCCAACAACGTCGACAACATCCATGCCCTTTCCCCGGTTGAGCGTGAATGGATTCACTGGAACTACAAGCTGGACCAGGGCCAAGACGACGACCGCGAGGAAATTTCTCCGTTCAAGGGCCTGCAGATGGCCGTGCGCGATGCCAAGATCTGGCTGTTCCTCTCCATCATGTACGCCACCTTCACATCGGCGGGCGTCACCAACTTCTTCCCGTCTGTCGTCAACTCGCTGGGCTTCTCGCGCACCATCACGTACGTGCTGACGGCACCGCCATTCCTGTTGTGCTGCGTGTGCATGCTGGCCAACGGCTTTCACTCTGACCACACGGGCGAGCGTTTCCTGCATATTGTGTTGCCCCTCGTCATCACGCTTGTCGCCAACATCATCTCCATCTCGACGCTCAACGTTGCGGCCCGCTACACGGCCATGATGCTGATGCCGGCGTCCTTCTACTCGAGCTCCAACGTGCTCTTGTCGTGGATCACGGGCACCCTCAACCAGCCGGTCGCCAAGCGAGCCGCCAGCATTGCTCTGATCAACGCCGTCTGCAACACGCCCAACATCTGGACCCCGTACCTGTACAGCGATGCTCCTCGATACAGGCTGGCCTTCTCGGTGAACCTGGGCACGGCTGCTGTGGCCATTGCCATTACGATCCTCTCCTACATCTACCTGAAGCGCGAGAACGCCAAGCTTGACAAGGGTGAGCCCACCGGCCGCAGCGGTCCGACCAAGGCGCAGATTGCCAGTGGCTTCCGGTACCAGTTGTAGATGCGTGGGGGGTAATCACCGTGGTGTAGTGTGCTGTTTGGCGTTGATATTTGATTCTCGATATCGTGGATGGTGCCCTGTTGAAGTATGATTAGCCATTCAGTTGATACATGTACATAGAGAGAAATTCTAAACGGACATTTTGACAACTCAACTGGTGGAGTTTTTGCGTGATTGTGTTTCGATATTTATTGATATTTCGTCTCGTTCTTTTCCGATGGAAAAATCAATGACAAGGCTGGCGTGATACAACACCGTAAAATCACGCCGTGAGTGTGCTGTCTGTAATCTGTAGTGTCTGGCGGGATTCTGTTGAGATAGGTGCCCGCGGTGCACCTCAGCGGATTAATGTCGGCATGTTGACGCTGCCAGCTCGGATATCGTACCCTGTTAGGGCCTCGGCCCAATCAGACAACCTGTGATTGGGTGTGAGCCTCGGGGTTCTCCACCCCAATGACTTAGCGTGCAATAGTCTGGGGATGAAAGCCCGCGTGACAGGTGCCTTCTCCAAGAAATTCATGCAATGTAGGACCCGCAGCCGGCTGGCAGAACTAGGTGAATTACGTGAATCCGTGAATGCGTACATTCTCCATTTAGCTATGAAAGTGAAATGTAAATTCCATATTCAGTAATGTGCTTGCACCCGAGGCGCACGCGCATCTTTGCTGCTTCCACAGGCTCACAATGGATAAGACAGACTCACAACGCGCCCGGAGTAGCGACGGCGAGGCTTCGTCGCTGACCATTATTGCGTATGGCGGCCCTGGTTC
The DNA here is from genome assembly GCA_021396375.1 of Sporothrix mexicana. NCBI lineage: Eukaryota > Fungi > Ascomycota > Sordariomycetes > Ophiostomatales > Ophiostomataceae > Sporothrix > Sporothrix mexicana. The sequence continues at coordinate 69,682 of WNYC01000100.1, read as the reverse complement.
GCAGCGTGGCAGCGACAGCAGCTCCCGGAAGCGGCGACGGAGTGATGGCGGCCCTCTCAAGATCCGCAATGCCTGCATTGCGTGCCGCGAGTAAGTGTGATCCTTTTCACCGCCCCTTTGACTTTCCTGTGTCGACCACCCCGTTTCTGACCACGAGCAGAAAGAAAACACGTTGTTCCGGCCACTCTCCCTGCATCCGCTGCGAGAAACACAAGCAAACATGCGAATACATGCCCACGGCATCACCATTGTACGATGGTGGCACGACCAGCAGTGTTGCCGTGTCTGCACCAAGACGGGCGCTGTCGTCGTCGCCATCCTCCCAATCCCAGGAAACTCTCGAGCCACGACGACTTCAAGAACTGCGAGGCCCACCCGTTGTTCCCTTGCCTCGTTCGCCGGGACAGAACGGGATCCTCAGCCCTCTTCCAGAAACCTCATCTGCAGCTTACATCAGCGAAATAAACGACACTAATGACGATGAAAATGACGACCAGGATGATATCCACAATGGCGACGACGACCACCAGCAGCGGTCGCCTGAAGAGCCTTTGCAGCAGGACCAGGACGGCCACTTCCATGGTGGCTCCTCTGAATTTGCATTCCAGCAATTTGCCAAACAGAGGCTGGCCGGCCTACCGTCGGTATCATCAATTCTATTTACAGACCACCCGATGGTTGGCTCCGGCAACTTTCTGGCTGTTCTTCCGCCCATTGAGGTGGCGCGGGATCTGGCGCGTGTATTCTTCGACTTTGGGCTTGCTGCAACGCGCTTTGTGCACGGCCCGACGCTGCTCGAGAGCCTGGAGCGCATGTACTCCCACTCATTTGACGGCCCAATCGCTGCGGAACTTCCCGATACTGCCCTCGTCTACATGGTGCTTGCCATGGGATCGCACTACTCACAGTCGGGCGACATGTTCTCGGGATATTCGGCGAGTGTTCGGTTCTTTGACATGGCCATGCACCAGCTCAATAAGGATGCCGACAAAGTGACGCTCTCGTCGACACAGGCCCGCCTCTTGAGTATCCTCTACATGGTGAACCATTCACGCATGCACGAGGCATGGTCGTCCTTTGGCCTCGTCGTGCGGCATGCGCTGGCGCTTGGTCTCCATCGGCGCACTGTCTTGCCACGGCCAAACTCGCAAAAGCAGACAGCAACAGGCGCCGGTACACCGCAGCACAATTTTATTACACACGAATTCCGCAAGCGGCTATTCTGGTCCATCTACGTGCATGACCGCATTCTCAGCAGCCTGTTTGGCCGCCCTTACGCGCTGCATGACGACGACATCGACCAGGCAGAGTGCACGCTGGCCAACGACGAGGATATCACAGCCACATCCTGCGAGCTGACACGGCCGGGCAGTTTTTGTGCTGTCGCAGCCCTCGTGCAGTATGCCCGTCTGGCCCGTATCCTTGGACAGATCCTCAAGGAGCTCTATGGAGCAAGAGCTCGGACACGCAGCATCCGGTCCCTGCACCACGCCTCATTGCGGCTTGAACGGGAGCTGCTCAAGTGGCGGGATGGATTGCCTGCCTATCTCGACTACGTGATACTGCCTCCATCCGCCATGTCGACCTTGACGCAACGACAAATGTGCACGCTAAAACTCGTCTTCTGCCTTGCATCGCTTCTTCTCTACCGGCCATTCATACTCTATACAATCGACGCCGGCATTGCCAGCAACGCATCTACATCTGGCGCCTGCCCGTCCAACAGCAGCAACGAGTTTGGCCGCTGGATCCGCCACTGCCACGACAAGGCCATTGAGGCAGCGCAGACTGTCGTTGCAGAGTGCAAGGATCTGGCTCATCGAGGCTGGTTCTCGCGTGCCTTTTGGCTGGTCAACTATCTCCAATTTGCGGCTGTTGGCACTCTGTACATGTACTCGTACATCTGGCCCGATGCATCGACGTCGATCCGCTCTGTTGCTGACACTGCACTCAACGAACTGCCCGTGGGTGTTGACGGCGAAATGGTTGGCCAGCGGTACCTGGCAGTCCTGAAAGAGATGCGAGATGTGACGGCCGTTGTGGCGTCTCCTCTTAAAGCCTATTTACATGGCCACCAGTCCATTGGACCGCTCCCGGGAGAGAATCACCCCATGGGGCAGGATACGGGGCCAAATTTGTCCACACAGCTGGACGGGACAATGCCAAACAATGCCCGGGGAACGGCAAACCCAGGACAATTTGATGAGCTTGACAACATCCCAGACTTTTTTTGGGAGCCATGGTCAAATCTATTCTTCGATGCCAATGTCGGGGATCAGGTTTTGGAGTGAGGGTTTGGAGAGACAAAGACAAATACAAATACAGCCACTATGCCTATTATTGCCAACAGAGAATCCTGTGGCATATTTCTGATTTTCCAAGAGTGATGTGTGCCAAGAACACGGAAAAGAGGGAGAGGTGTATTATTTTACCACCGGACAGCTTGAGAGCCTGGGGAATGTTCGTGCTTTTCCGTCTACCCCAGACCCACCTCATGATCACAGGGACGTTGAACAATAATTCCGCAAATCCACTGCTTCAAAAAATCCACATCGTCTCTAACATGCGGAAAAGAAATCAGGCCATGAATGGCTTTATGGTTGTGCTCTCTATTCGCCCCTGGGATCCGGCCTGCGTGTGATTGGTGTGTTGCCGTGATGTGCTATGAATTTCACAATAGACTAGTCCGTATTTGGTATCCAACGATCCGGGGAAGCGTTCTTGTTTCCCAATTCAGCAATTCATTCTCCCCGAACACTTTCGGGATATTTACAACCCCAGCACAAAGTACGGGGTAAGACCGGCATTGCCTTTTCCACAGTTGTCGCCATCGGCGATGGATCGGTCGTCTCATGATATATATATTTCAAAACGGTCTTTGCTAGCTGCGTTGATTCCCACTTGAGTTAGCACCCACCTCCTTGCTGGCATATTCAAACCATTCAACGTTAATCCATTCAAACTTGTCAACGCCTTTTCAGCATCTAGACATATTCGAATACGGTCTTATCCATCCCATATCATCACGTATCGTCATATTAGCCAAACACGCAAACACACAACCACCACCGCGACCATGGCCCAAGTTCTGTCTCCCCAGCCAGCCCACAACCTGCCCACGCCCGTGGGTGACCACACATCTGCTCCTATTGATTCAAAACAGCTGAATCTCGACGGCTACGCCGGGGCCATCGAGAACGTGCACCTCCTCGAGCCCCTAAGTCCTGATACTCCTGTTGAGGAGCTTCGTCGTCGCTACAAAGAAGATGGCGTCATCTGGGTATAGTCTTTCTTCTTTTCTGCTTTTTATCTTTTCCTCAACTCAATCCCCTTGTCTTCTGACATTTCATTTCACATTCAGGTAAAGGGACTACTCGACCCAGCCACTGTCAAGAAGTTCCGTGGCGACTATCTGTCATTTGTCAACGACGGCACGGGTTTGCTCAAGGAAGGCACAGATCCCGTGGATGGTATTTTCTCCGGGGAGCCATGGCAGAACTTCCTGCTGCCAGGTGCCGTGCGGCGGGCTGTCGGCCTTTCCGACGATGGCCTGTTCGTTGAGCGTGCCGTTGCTAGCCACCAGTCTGATACATACCAAACCTTCAAGAACGGCATCGGCAGTGCGCTCGAGCCGTTTGTTGGTCGCCTGGGTGCCTTCGAAGACTCGTGGTGTCTGCCTCGCTCTCTTCTTCGTCTTTCCGTCCCTGGCGGCGAGACCACTCCTGTCCACTACGACCAGATCTTCCTGCGTGCAGGACCTGCAACAAGCATTACTGCCTGGGTCCCCATTGGCGACGTCGACGTGCATGGCGGTGGCCTCATCTATCTCGACAAGTCCCACGAGATTGGCCGGAAATTCGAAAAGGACTTTGACGAGCTGAATGCCAACCTCAGTGACGACCAGCGCATCTCTGCATTCAACGAGAACATGATGGCGGGTGGCTGGCTCGACCGCAGTGCGGCCAAGTTCGGCAAGCACTGGGGCCGTCGCTGGAGAGTGGGGAAGTACGAGGCCGGCGATGTCGTCTTCCACAACCCGTACATGGTTCACGCAGGCGCAAAGAATGAGGATCCTCAGAACCGCATCCGCGTGTCCACGGACTTGCGCTTTGTGGACAAGACCAAGCCGTACGACGAGCGGTGGACGTACCTCGCATACTCACCAGACGACCCGAACGTTGCCAGGGAGAAGAACTAATCAGATTCGTCTAAGATATGGCAGTTGACGCAGTCTTTGGGTAGTTTAATGGATCCCACATATTATAGTATGATCGTCTGCACAATTAAGCACGTATTGGTACTTAAACCGTATTGGTTTGAATAACATTGAAATGTCAGCTGCTTAGTCTGACTCGAATAGAGAAGGCTATACAATTCAAGAAATCCATATGGCCATTGATGAATGAAACAGTTTATGCCAGATTGAAATTGTAGCGGGATCAGAGCCATGCGACGAGACGGAGGTGGTGTATTACTGATATTATTGTTGTCATTTTTTGCGTTACATTTTAGTTCTTGAATCGTAGAATTTTTTGTCTAACATTGTCTTAGTTTTAAAACTAGGTATATTTGAACTTATTTTTCGTTATCATTTTTTTTTGTTTTATTTTATGAATTATTTTTTATTAAAACTGCGAGACAAATGTATTGAATGGCACGAAACAAAACCATCAGGCACGTGGCCTACCACGTGACCTTTTTTGCATTCATACCAACACTAAAGCTAATCAAAGTGGCACACATATCCCACAACTAAATATTTTGCACCCCCCGGAAATAGCAGTATGTAATGGGCTAATTATATTCAAGTCCACAAAGGGCCATTTGGAAGCTGTTAGAAATGGCACATAATTTATCTTCTGTCATCTGTTTTGCCCTTCTCCAGGATGTCTCGAATGTTCCCTAAATTACTCGGGGCGAGAACTTCGAGTTCGCTGTAGGACCCGTCCGCCACAACAGTCGCCTCGCCAGGTCGGTACACCCCCAGTGCTGTTCCCCCGCGGTACTTATCTTGCTCGACCAAATCTTTCATTCTGTCGGCAATCTCCTCTGGGCGAATAAATGTAGGACTGTCTCCCAGCTCGGCACCGCCTGCTTTGGCGATTCCCATGAGAAGCGGAGTATAAACCAATCTGTAGGTCAGCATGTTTTTCCTTTCTAGATTTTGGCATTTACTCCTCGTATATCACCTACCCAGGGCACACTCCGACAACTTTGACGTTCACTTCACTCTCGGCGGCCGCCAAGCTTTTAATCAAGCCAATGGTGCCGTGCTTGCTGGCACTGTACAGCGGCGTCGAGAAATGCCCATGTAGTCCGGCCACGGAGGATGTGACGACAACAACGCCCTTCTTGTCTCGGTTCCAAAGGGCCCGCAGAGCAATGCGGCTGAGCTTTATGGGATGGGCGAGATTCACGTCCAAAGTGGCATATCTGTCCTGCTCACGGTCGTTCCAGAAGCTCGACGTGATCTGTCCAAGCACTAGGGTTAGTGAACCAAACATCCGCCTGTGGTTACCGTCTTAACTTACAGATTCACCAATGCCGGCGTTGGCGGCGTATACGTCTGGAACGTCTCCAAACTTGGATTCTGAATAAGGAATTAAGCCCTCCAGGTCTTTCCAGTTTGCTACGTTGCACTTGTAGAAGGACACATTGCTATTGCTCTGTGCCAGTTGTTCAGACTCCTGACTAAGCTTTAGATCCGCAATGATGACACGTGCACCCGAGGACACTGCCAACTTGCTGAACGCAAGACCGATGCCTTGCTACAAGTCAATATCTGTGCCAATGCGAGGACAATTGGGCCTGTCACGTACCTGATGCACCGCCGGTCACGGCGATAATCTTCCCAGACAATTGGAAATTGCCAAACATTTTGTTAAACTGCCGGAAAGAAATGTTTCGGTGAGAATTTCCCTGGCGTCATGGTCCAGTGAGTCTGAATATTATGTTCTTCTTTTCAACCAAGTCTCATGAAGAAGGACCCACCACACACACACTTCAAGCGGGCTTGTATCCGGTGGCACAGCTACTGGAATGTCAAAGTGATAGCCAATCCGGGGCCGTTTCCTTGTTCCTTCTCTTCATTATTTCTCATGCGCACAAAATTTTGGATATGAGAGCGTTATTAGTGCGATGTGGGGCAGCGGAAGCACATCCGACATCTTGCCCCCTTAGCGCGATCTCCACATTCCCCTCCAAGGTGAATGTCAGAAATATCGACAAGAACACGGGGAATCTGGGGAACCCGGAAACTCACCGACCCCTGAAATACCACACCCTGAAATACCACACATAAGACAACTTAAGAATGATGCGATTCTTCCCAAATCTTCCAAAGAGTATCACGAGAAACACCAAGTCGAATAATTCATGCCCAAGCAATCACATTTACCCATCACCACTTGCATTACTGCATCTTTCTTTCCGTCGCGAAAATGGCTACACCTCAACCCAATGACATTGCCCACCAGAAGGTGGCTGATGGCTTCTATTTTGGCGAGTCGCCCCGCTACCACAATGGGTTGCTGTACTTCAGTGACATGACGGGCCGCAAGATCCACACAATCGACCCCACGACCGGCGAGAAGAACGTGCTCCTGGAAGTGGAGAACCAGCCAAACGGCATGTGTTTTGCCGCGGATGGTGCCCTCATCTACTCGTCCATGTTTGACGCCAAGCTGTATCGCTATCATGACGGAAAGTCCACGCTGTATGCGGACATGGCTGGCACGATGACGGGATACTGCGGCGACATGGTCATCGACAACAAAGGGCGCGTGTTCCTGGACGACACTGGTGCCCGCGTTCTCCATGGCCAAGATCCAGGCCCTGGCCGCCTTCTCCGCATTGACACTGATGGTACCGCTTCCTCTGTCGAGGAGAACATCATCTTCCCCAATGCTCTGTGCATCAGCCCGGATGGCAAGACGCTGTACAACGCAGAGACGTTTGGCTATGGCCTGCACAAATTTGACCTGGGCGAGGACGGCTCCCTCAGCAACAAGAAAAAGGTGTGGGCCGCGTCTTCAATTGCTGGCGGTGTTACTGGGAAATTTGTTGGAATTGATGGAGGATGCATGGACGCCGAGGGGGGAATCTGGTTGAGCCTTCTGGCACTGGAACAGTTTGCCCGGCTTGACTTGAAAACGGGGAACATCACACACCGAATCAGGGTTGAGGGACACGCAACAGCCTGTACCCTGGGAGGAGACGACGGAAAGACGCTGTACATGCTCACGAACTGGGTCCCTGAGGGCGAGGATCTATTCACGGCTATGGTGGCGCTGAAGACACGCTGCACTGTGTCGGCAGCCCGAGTTGATATTGCCCATGGTGATGCGCGGCCATGATAGATGGTAGATGTTATTATGGTTTAGCTCATTATTTGAATCTCGCGTAAAATAAAACTGATGCTTCTATATATTTTCCAGCTGTTTATGGAAATATAGGGACACAGAGTCTCATATGCTACTGGTATCTCGGGTGGTGAGTGTGCATTACCCAATCGAATTACCTAGCTTAATGTCCATGGTGTGCTCTACCATAGAGACATGCGGTAGTTTGTCTTGTAGCCATTAAATATACGCATAGCGCAGCGTGATATTATTTTTTACGTTAATAACATTTATATTTCGTACTCTATTGCTTGATCAGGTGTTGCTTTCCCAGCCGAATATCTTAAATATCCCCTCCCTGGTAACTTGGGATGGTAATTGTCTTTAGCTGGGTAAACTCGGAGAATCCTGTATATTGATTCTCAAGGTCAGCAAACAAAATAAAACATGAAGCCGCCGCAGCTATGTAGTGGCTTCACTTACCCCATGGAACGCCAAAGCGTCCCCACCCACTGCCCTTGGAGCCACCATGTGGCGCATGGGCTTCGTCATGGACGGTGGTAGAATTGATGTGCACAGCACCACTATCCAGGAGCCTGGCAATATGCAGTGCTTTGGCCGTGTCGGATGTGAAGATGCTTGCAGAGAGGCCATAGTCTGAGTCGTTTGCCAGATCAATGGCCTCCTCGATCGTCCCGAAGCCGACCAGGACGGCAACAGGACCAAATGTCTCAGTGTGCCATATGTCCATGTCCCGTGTGACATTGGTCAGTATCTGCGGAGCCAGGCTTGATCCTTTCTGCATTGTGTCAGTGCTTCCGCCGAGCAGAAGCCGTGCACCTTGAGCTACTGCATTGGAGATAAGGCCGGCCACCTTGTTGGTGTTTGTAACTGAGGCGCCGCTGGAGTTTGATGCGGTGTTCCGGATAATGCTAGACAGTATATTCTCAAACTGGCCCATGACAGTCTTGTCCACAATGATCCGTTCTGTTGACATGCAAATCTGGCCGTGCTACAACCTACTGTCAGTTTATGATTTTTTGCCGTTGACACGTCGTCAGCAATGAATACTCACATGTGCAAATGCACCAAAGGCAGCAGCCTGTGCAGCCTTGTCCAGATCTGCATCGGCAAGAACAATCTGGGGACACTTCCCGCCCAGTTCCAGAAGACAGGGTTTCCCATACTGCGCCGCCTTGGCAGCCACAATTCGCCCGACGGCAGTACTGCCCGTGAAGTTGACCTTGCGGACTCGGTCGTCGGATACAAGGGCATGCACAATGTCGGCCGCGTCTTCTCTGCTGTGCTGAATAATATTGAGTACGCCAGGTGGAAAGCCAGCGTCTCTGAACAGCGTGCCTAGGAAGTTGTGGACCAGTGGCGACACCTCGGATGCTTTGAGGATGACGGTATTGCCACATGCAATGGGCGTTGCAACGGCCCGCATGGCGAGCAAGAGCGAGGCATTCCATGGCGCAATCGCCAGCTGGACGCCAATCGGTTCTTTGACCGTCATAATGAGGCCGGCCCGGTCGAGTTTGCTGGGCTGGACAATGCTCTTGGTTGCCTCGAGGACATGGCTGGCCAGTTCCTGGAGCTGGGCAATGGCACCGCCAATGTTGAGATCCTTGATGAACTCATCGACTGGCGTTTCGACCTAGACATGATGCTGGTGAGTAATATGTCGACATGTGGGTATGGGTCTACTCCTTTGTTATTTCCAACCTCCAGTATGGCTCTAACTGCATCATTCCGTTCTGAAAGCAGCCGTGCCGCGCTCATGAGAAGATCTCGCCTCTCCCATGGCGTCGTCTTTCTCCAGGTCGCAAATGCTCGATGGCTGCTTTGGATGGCGTCTTTGACAATATCCTCTGTAGCTCCATAAGCACTGGTAGAATTGCCGTTTCCGGCGTTGACCACGGGAAAGGTTGTGTCCGATTTGATCGGTTGGTTGTCGATCCATAGCGGGACGGGATTTTGGGGGGTATCATCAGCCATGATTGACGTGTAGTAGTGCATGATGAATCACTGCCGTAAACAGAATTTGACCAAAGCGTAGAAACATACGCGCGGCGCATATCTACTTTATTGGTGGTACAGCTCTGCGGAGTCCTTCCGGGCATCTGGGTCTTTCCCAGAATTGCGGGATCCTATTCCGCAGCGCAATACATCAGTCTGCCGATTGTTCCATGTCCTCGTTCCAGGGAGGCTGTACGGCTTAACCTTAATTTATGTTCTCATAATGGTCTTGATTGTTGGAGTAAATAATTCAGCAAGAAAATAACAAAAATCAAAGTGGAATTCTACTATTCTCTACTCTACTATTCTCTACCGTATCTATCTAATTTTGGTGGCCCTGGACTATCAGCTTCAAGTTATTCCGCCCTGCTTTTTCATTCCGCCCATCTTTTTCCATTTAGACATAATTTACAGATATTCCAGGCCTTGGGTAATGCTCCCGTAAGTCGCCCGCATAAGATCAACGGCATAGATCGACCGCCCCTTCCATGGCACAACATTACCACACTTGGGGATCTGGCGTTTGTTTTCTCTGACATATGTCGCGTCGACGTTCCAGACAGACTGTTCCGGCATGTACGAGCCACGCGGCACACGGGGAACAACGACCTGGAATTCTTTGGTCTGCATGTGTTGGATGATGCGGCAAATCAGCTTGGATGACGCCTCGGTCCCCAGAGTCCACGATGCGTTCACGTAGCCCATCATGAAGCCGAGATTGGGGACGTCCTGTAGCAGTACTGTTTGCCATGTGAATCGATCTGCAAGAGCAATAGGCTCTCCATCGAGGGAGAACTGTATGCGGCCACCAATCTTGAGGTTCAATCCGGTGGCAGTCACAACAATATCCGCTTCCAGTTCCTGCCCAGATTCAAGAACAAGCTTTGTTGCTGTCGCCGTCTTTATGCGCCCGGTTGCCACGCTGGCTCCTCTACTGCGCATGGCCTCAAAAAAGTCACCATCCGGTGTAAAACAGACGCGTTGGTCCCATGGCCGGTATGTTGGCACAAAGTGCGGCTCCAAGGGGATGTCTGGTGGGAGCTGCTTCTCGACGGCGCGTTGCAAGGACTGTCGAGCCTGTGCAGGAAATGCACGGCAGTAGTGGTAGCTGATGTTGATAAAGGCAATGAAGAACAGCCGGTCAATCAGATACGACCAGGAACGTGGCAGGATCTTGTGATACCACGAGGTGCCCAGCGTGTTGTCGATGGTCATAATGTACGTTGGACTGCGCTGCAGCATCGTGACATGGCCCGCCTTCTTTGCCAGGCTCGGAAGCAGCGTGATTGCTGTGGCGCCGCTGCCAATAACAACGACCCGCTTGCCGGCATAGTCGAGGTCCTCTGGCCAGAATTGCGGGTGCACAATGATGCCTTTGAAATTGTCGTAGAGGCCTGGAATGTGTGGCTGCAGGGGCTCTTGATAATCGTAGTAGCCGCTGCCTAGGATAACGAATCGTGCATCAAAGAGCAGTTTTTGATTCTGTGTTTCAACCACAAGGCGCCACGACTGCGATTGGGACGACCAGTTCGCCGACACAACACGGTGCTCGAGTTTGATGTGACGGTCAATGTCCTGCTGGGCAGCCGACTCGCACAAGTAGTTGGCAATGGACGCGCCACCTGCAACGCACTGCGACTCACGCCATGGGTTCCACGAGAAGGCAAAAGTCGGCAAGTCCGTGTCGGATCGAATGCCAGGATATCGAAACAGGTCCCAGGTACCGCCGATGGCAGAGCGACCCTCGAGAATGGCATACCGAAGATTTGGAAAGGTTTTCTGCACGTGGTAGGCCGTGTTGATACCGGAGATGCCCGCACCGATGATGATTATGTCAAACGCGCCGTCTTGCGCTGGCTGGTCGCGGTTGCTGTCCATTGTTGGTGGGGGAGGGTCGCTGGAAAGTTGATAAAATGCCACTAGTGTTTCTGCGTCGTGAAGTGTTTACGTTCAAACTAAGGCAAGGATGGCATGAATGTTTTGTGTTTTTCTATGATCGTTTCTGCTACCCTCTTTGACATTCTCCTAACTGCACTATGCCTATTCAAAGCGTTGGGTGATAAGGCGAGGTGGCATATAGCGGATTTACATCCGTGCCATAGCACTAGCTAATATGTATCCATTTGATCTTCAGTGAAAACTGCTTCGCGGATGAGCATCCGACAGCAGTTGTGTGACTAGGTTCATTCGCTACTATCCAGCCAGGTTTTAATTTCGTTTTGATTTATTTGCTTATTTTGAAAACATTCCGGGGTCCCGATATGGAAGTGGAACCGGCAGAGTCCGGGGTAGCGGCCGAGATTCGACGTCTAGAGATGCCAGTGGCTATTAATATCAGGTATTATGACACCTAAATGCGTGAATATCATCAAGAAACAAACATTACACACCTTGCCAGCACAATTCCATCATCCTTCACATACCAATCACTCTCTCGAGCATAATCACAATGTCTCTCAACCGCGTCGACGTTCACCACCACTTCATTCCGGAGTTCTACAAGGAAGGTCAGTATTTAGTACTCACTCCCTCTGGTACATGAAATAAAAGATGCTGACATCTGCAGCCGTCATTGCCTCCGGTGGCGATCCGTCGGGCTGGCACATCCCGGCCTGGGACTTGAAGCTGGACGCCGCCGTAAACAAGAAGTTCGACATTGGCACCACGATTTTGTCTCTGACGGCCCCTGGAGCGTGCATCCTCAAGGATCCGAAGGCTTCGGCTGACCTGGCCCGCAAGACCAACGAGCTCGCCGCTCAGATCCGTGACGAGAAACCCCAGGAATACGGCTTCTTTGCTGCCCTCCCCAACATCCTCGACACCGAGCTGGCCCTCAAAGAGATTGAGTACGCCTACGATGTGCTCAAGGCCGACGGTGTCACGCTCTTTACTCGCTATGGATCTGGCAACACGTACCTTGGCCATCCCGACTTGAAGCCGATCTGGGCTGAGCTCAACCGCCGTTCTGCTGTCGTTCTCGTTCACCCGACGCATCCGGTGGACACTGCCCAGGTCAGCGGCCTCCCCCAGCCGGTTATCCGCTACCCCTTTGAGACGACGCAGACGGCCCTGGATATGATCTACAACAAGACGGTCAAGAACAACCCGGACTGCAAAATCATTCTCTCGCATGCTGGCGGCACTCTGCCGTACCTCATCGGACGGCCGACCAGCATATTCTGTAAGACGGATGAGGAGATTGCCGAGTTTGAGGAGCAGGCGAAGAACTTCTACTACGACGTGGCTGTGGCTGGAACAGAGAATGTCTTGAAGGTCTTGGAAACATTTGCCAAGCCTGACCATATTCTGTACGGCAGTGACACGCCGTATGCGCACGACGGCATCATCAACTTCCACACCTCTCGTTTTGACAAGTACGAGTTTGCTGACCCCAAGCTTCGTGACGCCATTAACAGAGGCAATGCCCTGAAGCTCTGGCCCCGCCTGAACAACTAGATAGCACTCAATGGGGGATGTTGAGATGCAGAAACCTGCTTCATGTATATGTTCCAATTTTCAAAATTTTATCAATACAGAAATTATTATGATGACAGACTTCTCATTGTGCTAGTATATGCTTTGTTCGTTTTCTCTGTGTTTTCTTTTTTCTTGGTTTTTATTTGGTGAAATTACAACAAATCGAGCTGTTGGTATGAATGCGCATGGAGGTCACGTCGCTAATCTGGTTAGGACAGGTGGCTGGCCATGGTCGGCCTGACTGGTGTTGATACTGCCGGCTGGTAGGAAAACAACCCAACGAAGACACTTGAAATAAGAGGGGAAACCAAAGCAAAACTGTGCGAATGAATTTGTGTTGTAATGGTGTAATTCTATTCCATCATTTTCAATGTTGTTTCTTCTAACTTTTGCCTGACTTTTCAGGCTACAATTGTTTAACTTATATGGGGAAGTTTTAGGCTAATTATTTTGAATTTCAAGGCAAGAGCCATCAATTCTCACAGCTCTGTTGAACGATTTGCGGGAGTGTTGCTGAATCTCTGAAAAAGTGGGACCACACTTCTACAACGGGACCAGATCCGACACATGCCTACTGTCTGCTGTCTGCTGTCTGCTGTCACCCAATTAACATATATTCAACACCGTTGAGATTACCCTGACCTAAAAAAAAAACGCATACAGGAAAACATTGTCGCAACACCAATGGATCCGTCACAGAACCTTCAGACAAAAGCCTTCGTGGTTGACCGTGTGGGGGGTCCTTTCGTGCTTGAAGATGTTATACTGGACAGCATCCTCGGCGACGAGGTGTTGGTTGAGATGCTGTACACCGGGCTATGCCACACGGTTTGTTATTACTAGACTTACTGCAAAGGTATACATCAAACGTATCAACTGACAAACTCGCAGGATATTGTGGTCAAGGATGGCGGAATGCCTGTGGGAGGGTTTCCCGCAGTACTGGGCCATGAAGGACTCGGCATTGTTAAGCAGGTGGGAACCGATCTCACCGACAAAACGTTGTCGCCGGGAGACACGGTCATCCTCTCTTTTCATTCATGCCGCAAATGTACATGGTGCAAGGAGGGACGGTATGGTGGATGCCCGCACATGACAGAGACGAATTTCTTCAATACTGCACGCCAGACCAAAGCATCCCCTATATCCCTCCTTGATGGGACGCCTGTTCACGGCCAGTTTTTCGGACAGTCGTCACTGAGCAAGTTTGCCGTGGTGACCGAACGGTCCGTAGTGAAGATCGATGCACGGCCCGAAGAGCTCCCTTGGTTTGCGCCGTTGGCATGTGGCTATCTGACGGGAGCCAGCACTGTGCTGAATGTGCTCACCCCAAAGAAAACAGAAAGCATTGCGGTGCTCGGCATGGGTGCTGTCGGACTGGCGGCAGTAATGGCAGCCAAGGCGCTCGGGGTTGAGCGCATCCTTGCCGTGGACATTGTCGACTCCAAGCTCTCTACGGCCCTCGAGGTTGGGGCCAGCCATGCCATCAACCCTCGTTCGTTTGACAACCTAGATGATGGGATAAGGAGCGTTTTTGCCAACGGCACAGACAAAATTGTTGATGCAACAGGCGTCATCGCTGTGATCAACGATGCAGTCAAGGCGCTGGCACATGGAGGAACACTCGCTATGGTTGGTGTGCCACCTCCAAATAAGCTGCTGCAGGTAGACGCATTGGATTTGCTACTGTCCTGCAAGAACATTGTCGGCGTGATTGAGGGTCTGTGCAGCCCTCAAGAGGTATGTTATTCATCGCCGTGCCGTCCACAATCTTGGAACCACCCACTGACCGCGTTCCGTGATTCTCAGACTATTCCAAGGCTGGTGAAACTGTTTCACGAAGGCAAATTCCCAGTCAATAAACTCGCGACGCTGTATCCTAGTGACAAGATGGCGGAGGCCATTGAAGACCTCAAGAATGGAAAGGTGAGCAGTCATGCTGCAATTAGGATCTACGAAATGGGTCACCTGCTAACAAAAAGAAACCAGGTTATTAAGCCAATTCTGTCTTGGGGCCCAGTCGGCCAATTGTGACGCGAAATGAGGTTGAGATGAAACAAACGGCCAATTTTCAGATAGGGGACAGAGTAATGGGGCGGAATTGTATCTGATTTTAAGGAAAAACAAATTCACTGTCAGTCTTAGACACATTCAAAACCACAAAGATGCACCTTGGGGGCAGAGCATAATCAAATTGGAGTATTTGCGGATGTGCTTCCGCATCTCCCCACACCATCTCAATTTTGATCGCGTTAGTCTGCCCAAGCGCAGGCCCCAGGGCCTTGGCACTCTGACATGGAGAAAATCTGGGGTTATGAGAAAGCGGGGATGGGCAAACCTTGGAAACCAGTTAGACGCTATTGAGACGACTTCAAAACCCCGCAAAGAGAATCGGGGACGATGGCGATGGCAAGTATTTGGTGTTTCTTGTAACGTATATTACGTGCAGTGACCCTCGCCGCACTCATCACTGTGACCTTGAAACGTTTCAACCTGATGGGAACCGGATGTTCCAGCGCGAAACACGTGACAGAAACACGTGACACGACCGAGCAGCCATGACTCACGAGCGGGTCACGTCGCCGTCACTGCCGGATGACAATGACGAGCCGGACCGGGCGGGCCGGAAGAGGCGCCGTACAGTCCAGGCATGCGAAGAATGTCGCGATAGAAAGCGCAAGTGCGATGGAGTAAGGCCCGTCTGCAGCTCCTGTTCAAGGCGGCCGGGGCGCTGCGTCTGGAATGACCACCGTAACACCAAGGGCTGGAGCAACAAGTGAGTCCTCAACCCAAGAGGACAGTGCATCAAAGCAACACTGTTAACAAGTCATTCTGTTTTAGGTATGTCGAGAGTTTGCAGTCTCGCATTCGAGAGCTTGAAGCAAGAGAGCGCGCTGCGACGTCGGCAAACGAGGGCCGTCTCGCAATTACGGAACGGCGGGAACAACCCGCTTCCGACATTCCCCACGTAACGGAAGGAACGACCGGCATTGTCAACATCACTCAAGATGTCAACCAGACGTCGACCACGGCCATTGTCAGAGGACTGTCTCCACTAGAAAGAAATACGGGCATAGCATCACCAGCACCAGTTGCAGGTCTTCCGGTTGCATCATTATCGTCGCCACCACCATCTCAGACATCATTTGTTCCCAATATTGTAGACGCCCCCACTCAACAGCCAGCCATTTCGGCATTCACCCGCCCTACTTCCACAAGCGAGCATCATGAGCAGCATGACGGCGCCGAGCCGGATTCGGACACTGACGCCTCTGACGACGACAGTACGACTGCTGTGGGATCATCTCGGTTCGTTGATGGTCTTGATGCTATGGGCGTGGTACATTCTGCCGCCGATGGCATGACTGGTCGTCTTCGGCGGCCTTCGGAGTATTTTGGACCGTCTAGTACAGTGAGCCTCTTAGGCGATGCCTTCAGCGCCATCAACGCAATGCGTAAGAAGGCGCTCTGGACCGGATCGTCTCCATCGGGCAGCTGGGAGTTCGCCGTCGGTGGCCGAGATTCGCCAGGGCCGGTAGGAAAACAGTACACAACGAGTCCGTCTCGTGCTCGTGAGGAGAGCAATAGGGGTCACGCCATTCCGTCCGGCCTGCGTTACACAGTGCCAACCAGAGCAGAAGCAGACCAACTGGTGGACAGCTACCGAACATGGGTGCACTCCCTTTATCCATTTGTACACATGCCGTCTTTTCTCCAGCGTTACCGATCAGTGTGGGAGTCGGCAAAAGAGCGCCGGCCTGGCAGCCCAACGTCGAGCATGTCGATAAACTTCTACGAAGGAATGACTGAGAAGCTGTTCCACTGCATGCTAAACCTTATCTTCGCCATGGGAGCGCTATTCAACCCATCTGTTGCGTTTCAAGATCGGAGCAGTGTCAGCTGGGCATTCTTTGCACGAGGCAAAGCTCTCGTCGACCTGGATGAACTAGCGTGTGGCAGCCCGGCTCTTGTGCAGGTGCTCCTATTGATGGGCCAATATCTGCAGAGCACAGATGCAGCGAGCAGTTGCTGGAATATTGTCGGACTTGCCATTCGGGTGTGTCAGGGCATTGGGCTGCATCAGGAGCCGGAATGCTGTCGTGGAGATGTTTGTATTGGCGGCCACCACAGCCAGCTGGAGAGAGAGATCCGCCGGCGGACTTGGACGTGCTCTATCATTTTGGACCGGTAAGTGCAGGCCTCGGTGAACATGATGGCATTCTGGTATCTGTCTTCTAATGTTCGACTCTCCCACAGTGTCCTCTCTCTGACATATGGCCGCCCGATGATGATCCATCCCACGATGACAGTCAATCGGCTGTGGCTCCCCAAGGTCATTGATGACGAGTACCTCACAGGCTCGGGCAACGAACCTGGCGACCAGCCAGCAAACAAAATCGCTATCACCGGCTGTTACATTGAGGCTATCCGGTTGCAGGACATCATTGGCCAATTCCTGGCGCCCATCAATCATTACACCGACACCAGCAAACGCCACACTCCTGGCATGTCAGGACCAGGTAGGACGACAGCGCTGAACTGGTATGAGAAGGGGGATCTGGACCTGAAAGCAGTGCTGGAGATCGACAAGCTCCTTGACATGTGGCGACGCAACCTTCCAATACACCTGCAAGTCGAGACGTACAAGAACGGGCATGCAGCATCATTGAGCCAGGACCACGCGAGGCTACTGCTACTCGAACGGCAGGCCTATGTTCTGAAATCCAGGTGAGTCACAGTCGGCCCGAATCTTGGGTTGACCAATGTCTAATATGCTCAGGCATCTACATGCTCGCCTCACCCTTCTGCGGCCTGCCCTATCTGTCCTCTGTCGGGCACCACACGATGACACAGGATGTGATTCTGAGAGCAGCAGCATGGACAGGGAGATGGTCATCATGGCGGCAAACATGTGTCTCGCAACGACTGAAGCCCTGGTCGATCTAATGGCGAGCAATCCGGATCCCCAGGCAGTCCGACTCCCAGCTCCCTGGTACAATGTTTTTTGTAAGTCAACACGTGCGGTGGCCGACTACTTCCTATGCAGCGACCAGCAGAACTGACGACTCGTGTAGACATCCACAGCTGTGCCATTGTGCTCCTTCTCGGTTATCTCTGCGCGCCGCAGTATATCACTAGCATGAACAGGAATTCACTGGCCGATGCGTACAACCGGTGTGTTGAATTTCTTCGTGCTTATCGTCCGATATCCCGTTCAGCACGCCGTTGCAGCAAGGTCCTCGCGGTCATCCAACAGCAAGTCTTTTCCCAGCCGGATGGCGTTGCGGGCCAAAATGGCAATGAAATCAGTAATAATGCCACAGATTGGCTGTCTGAATTTCTACCCGTTGAGCCCATAGATCTCCAAACTATGATACCTCTGAGCGATCAAATACAGCCACTTGACATTCTCGCTCCAGGCGTGGCCACCAGGGAGGCGCCGTATCTATCGGATATGGGCTGGATTGGAGATGCGAACGATATGGCGTGGCTTTCGCTGGTGCCCTCCTGGAACGGGCCTGATCAACCCCTCGGGATGTAACTTGTGCGTGGGGGGTTAAATACAGAACTAGGACTGGGTTGCAATGAATGTATGAATATTTGAATTAGTTTCGACGTGCATACAAATGTGCCTACAAGCCTCACAATGCATGCCTCAAAGGCCTGTCATACACCCGTATTCCCCAATGCTGAGTAGAGTGACTGCTCAACATGAACCCAGAGCTCGGCCGCCTTAGGGTCAACAAAGGGGAGAACTTGCGATCCAACAATTCCGGCAACTCCTTTCCGGCGGTCACACCACCAAAAGACATTGGATAGGCCGGACCAGTGTGCCGTGTGGTCTGACCGGCCGGTGATGCCTGGCGAGATCATGAAGCCGAGTCCCCAGCCTTGGGGCTTGTCTGGCGGGCACAGCGGATACAGCTCCGGTGCTTCGTACACGAGGTCCGGCTTGACCGCGGGGAGAGGTTGCCGTGCAAAATTGGGGGTTTCGGGAAGTTGGTTGGTAAACATTTCTGCCACGCTATCAACACACAGAATACGTTGACCAGTTTCTGCCACGACGCCGTCATTGAGTAGAACACGAAGGATCTCTGTCAGGGTGTGTTAGTAATTCTCAATGACTATTGGAAGGCAGCAAAAACATACTGGAGAATTCTCTGACACTGCCAAACAGCCCGGCACCGCCACTGTGGAAGAGATCCGGTGCCGTGAGTGCTGTCAGAGGTGCCTGCAATGGGTAGTTCCTGTGTGTCAGCTCTCCACTGTCGTTGCGTTGCCAGAGGCCCGTACAACGTGCCGCCATGTCGGCCGAGGGAACCATGGTGAGATCTTGGATTCCGAGTGGGCTGAAGATGTGGCGAGTCATGTACTCATTGAGCTTCATGCCAGATGCTCTTTCCACAAGAATTCCCGCCCAGTCTATGCCGATCTATCCATGGATGGAGTCAGTGGCACTACCAGTGAAGTTGAAGGGCGGGGTATACGGCTTTCTACCTACGCCATAATGGAAGGCGGCGCCTGGCTGATCGATCAAGGGCTGCTGGAAGTCTGACATGTTCCCCGAAAACTCGTCGAATTCTCGCGAGCCATGTTTTTTCAGTGACTCGTTCAAGAAAGAGTATCCGAGACCAGCTATCATACAAGGTCAGTGCATAATTGTCCTTGACGTCATATTAGGAGAGTCTTACCAGTGTGTGTCAACAACATTCGCAGCGTGATGCTTTGTTTCTTAGGGACCAGGGTGTCATCTGCCTGCACTACTTTGACCTCTTTGAGCTCCGGACACAGCCGCTCCACGAGACTTGCATCATCTAGAGAAAGCAGGTTTCTTTCCACGAGCTGCATGCATGCCACTGTCGTAACAAGCTTGGTGCATGATGCCAGCCAGTAAATATCGTCTCCTTTGCCTATGCCGCCGTCTGGTGAGATGGAATAGTCAAACAGGTTGGCGGCGTTGCGGCGGCCATCTCCCATCAAAACAGCGGCCGCACAGGGCAGACCACGTCTAGGGTCAGTGGTAGCCTCATCGATGAGGGCACGGAGGCTGTGTTTGTCACCTGGTGTTAGTGATGTGGCGCCCATGGTGCATTGATATAATATCGGAGGTTATTGGGAGTAATGGACAGAACAAATCCTCATCATGGACAAACATGCGGACGTCGACATATATGGATGAAAATATCATGCAATTCGTTGCCACAGATACAACGGATGAAGTCCCGCACTAGTATCTCGTTGCCTTATCCCCGTTAGCGGATGTTAAAGCGCCGTGCCGCAATGCTGATTTTATGGTGGGTTTCATAATTTCTGGCCTGGCCACATATTTTCAAAAAGAGTGAAGGGCAGCAGCACACAGAATGAAAGATATAATTCATATATCGCGGGTGGTGTGACTTTCTATTTTTTGTGCTTAAACAAGTAATGTGCTATAGTTTGATGTTTTATTTTTTCAAGAATTTCAAATGAGAATGAAAATTCATTCAGATAAATACAACAAAATATTACTCTTTCCTGTACATGCCAAGGCTCTCCACCATCGGTCTGTCGGTGATGGCAAACAAAAACGCATCACCAGACTCCATTGCACTAGTGTGGCTGATTGCTGTCCACGATGGCACACTGAACGTATCTCTCGCCTTCCACTCGATTGTCGTCTCTGTTCCGTCTGACAGAGTCAACTTTGAGTGGCCACTGCCTTTGTAGATGTGGTAGACAAAGGACACAGTTTCTCGCGAAACTGGTGATGTCTGCCCGGCACTGACTCTTTCTGCCTGTCCGGTGATCGTCCTGGACAAGTGCTGTCCATTGGCAAGTCGGTAGTGGTAAACTCCGTGGCTTCCCGATGATGCCAACAATGTGTCTTGTATAGAAAGCCATGGGAATTTGAAAGCGGACTGCCCAGCCGGCTCGCTTGGGTAGCGTGATTCGGCGTAGTTCTCCGCGAAATTATTACGGAGAAACTTGAAGACGGGCAGGTCGAGACCGTCCAGCCAGATCATCGGGGCGATGCCCTCGTTTCCGTGATCGTGCCAGTGCCAACTGGGTGTCAAAATGACATCGCCCCGCTCCATGTAGATCTTCTGGCCTTCGACGGCTGTGAAGCCATCCGTGCCCTCGATGATGAATCTGAGTGCAAAAGCTGTGTGCCGATGTGCCGGGGCCGTCTCGCCTGGAAGGACCAGCTGCAGTCCGGCGTAAATCGTGTCTGTCGTGCACGGGGCCTCGAGGCTCGGGTTTACGAGCATGATGACGCGCCGCTCAGCTTCTTCGGCCGACACAATCTGCCCGGCCTCCATCAGCGCGGGCCGCAGCTCGTCGTACCGCCAGGCAGCCACGGCGGCCGCAGGGTTTGGATGTGGTGGCACCATCTTGTGCAGGACCTTCCACAGAGCCTCACCATTTTTGCTCCTCAGAGAGTCCAAGAATTTGTCTTCGTCCGTGTTTGACACCATTGTGTTTCTTTGATTCAGGTTCGGATGCCGCGATGTTGGGGTGAGTATGCAGTTTATGAATCGAATATGTAGCCAAGTGTATACCGATAAATTATGTGCACATATTTTATTCCACCACATCGTATTTGAAATGTATTCAGCTGCGTCCCTTATTTACTAGATCCCGGCTGTCTAGATGCATCGCGGATTACTCGGGGGCTGGGTCGGTCGGTTCTGCTTCCGCATGCCGCCCCACCGGACCAGTACAACTCTGTATATCTGCAACTCAACCACGGTATTGGTTTCTATATTGCAACTGCCGATAGATTTTCCATTGAATTAACTGTTTCTACATTTTCCAACTCGCCATTACACATTTCCCCTCAATTAATCCGCCATGGACAGCACAAACTACCGAGGCTCATGTCTCTGCGGCGGTTTGGTGTTCGAGGCCAACGGCGAGCCCGAATCGGTCTTTTGGTGCCAGTGCTCACACTGCACAAAGAATGCTGGTGGACCTGGTCAGATTGTAAGCTGAATCGTCCCTCATTGTTTCCTTTTTTTTTATTATTATGGAACTAACTTTGTCCGTGTCAGTCTGCCAAGTTCAACAAGGGCCAGATAACAGTCATCAAAGGCGATGACCTTGTGAAAACATACATACTCTATGACACATTGAGTACATTTGAGAAGCACAAGATCTTCTGTGGTCAATGCGGTTGTACCCTGTGGACTATTCCAATGAAACACCACGGAGACAAGCTGATTGTGCGGACGTCTCTGATTAAGGATGGGTAAGTGATTTCCTTTTTCTTTTTTCTGTTCTTTGTTTTGTCTGTCAACATTACGAGGAACGTCCAGTCTTTCTGCAGCTAACTCATACGTCCAAAGATTACGGAAGCTTGTTCCAACGGTAGAGTTCTTTGCACTGCAAAAAGTGAAGTTCCCGGCTATGAAAACGTTTGAGACAATGCCGGGGCACTGAAATAGGTAATCATGTACAAACTGTAGAAATACAATCTGATAAATATGTTTAAATAGCTCTATCTTCCTACTTGCCATGGAAGCCAACGTTCACAGGAAGGACATGGTGTTCTTCAGGCTGCCCAGTTTCTCGATGCGGACCTCAACTTCGTCGCCGTTGGCCAGCCATTTCGGCTCGGCCATGCCCATGGCCACACCCGCAGGCGTGCCGGTCATGATGACTGTGCCCTTTTCGAGAGTTGTTCCCTGGCTGATAAACTCAATGATATTCTCCACCCCGAAGAGCAGATCGTCCGTCCGCGTGTCCTGGCGGATCTCGCCGTTCACCAGCGTTTGCAGCCTCAAGTTGCCGGCGTTGGCCACCACAGACGGTGACACAAGGACAGGGCTCAGCGGCGCAAACTTGTCAAAGCCCTTGCTGAAGCACCATTGTGGAACGCCCCCGGCATAGGCAGGATTTCTCTGCCAAGTCCGGGCGGAAATGTCGTTGCCAGCAGCAAAACCAGCAATATACTCCAAGGCTTTCGACCTGGGAATGTCCTTGCCGGATTTGCCAATGACAATGACCAGCTCACCCTCGTAGTCCAGTTGATCCTCCTGTGCAATTCTCGGGATATGGATCGCCTCCTCGTGGCTGGCAATGCAAGTTCTTGGTTTGATAAAGACGGAAGGATAAGGTGGCGGTTTTCTACCGCCCTCCTTGACTGACGATGTTAGTACAAGTAAATGCACGATTCGGGAGTGAATATGCAAATAATGACCAGGACGTACTGTGTTTCATGTAGTTCAGGCCGATGCATTTGACGATAGGCACGTCTTCTGGCGTAAGGATCCCCAGCAGCTTTGTAACAGTGTATTTGGTTGCCGTGGGCTCCAAATCGAATGGCCCAGACCCATCATATCCTATTGCTTCCAGCTTGCCTTCCCCAGCAGGCTGCTGAACGTCTGACGCATCATGTATGATTGGCTCTCCAAAGCGAACCTGACCGGTCGAGTCTTGGAATCGAATCAGTCGCTGCCAGGGTGCCATCGCGGGCCAAGAATGTTGATAGCGTGCGTTTAGTGGCCTTTGACAACGTGTAAGTGGTGCGTTCCCTTTTGGGTTTAGTGTGCCAGTACGGAGTACTGTAACAAGAGATGTGGTGGCCAGCTGTGCGACTTTGTTTCAAAAGAAGTAGAACCAATGAAGGAAACCCATTTTCAATGTAAAGTTTAAGAAATGAAAAACGTGTACATTAAATATAACCACAGAAAAGCATGAGCGGTGCAGTCTCTGACTCCAATAGGCAACGGAAGGACGTCCGCTGTCGACAAACGTAACTGCGGATGTGCATCCGCTCCTACGATTCGTCTGTGGGGCTCTTTGTCACAGCCGAAGACCATCACCAGACCGTACGGCACTTGATATTCGAATCATGTGTAATAAATCTACAAGATCTCTGTCTACAAAATGACTGTAATACTACTTCTTCGATATCTAAAATGCCAGAAAACAAACACTGCGAAAAACGACACGTTTTACATCATCCCGCCAAGCGCAAACACAAGCGAAAATGCCGTTCTCTGTTCTCATCTGCGGTGCAGGCCTCGGCGGTCTATCGGCTGCAATCGCCCTCAGGTTGAAGGGACATTCTGTTCTTATCGTTGAAGGCGCCCCTCAGTTGGGAGAAGTCGGCGCCGGCATTCAAGTGCCGCCCAACAGCTCGCGGATTCTGAAGCAGTATGGCATTTACGACCAAGTTCAAAAGTGCGCCGTTCTGCCGAAGAACATCCACTTTCGGCGCTACGCATCTGGAGGTATCATCGGCCGGACACCTCTTGATCCGGCCATGACAGAGCAATACGGAACGCCGTAAGTCCACGCACCGCAAAAATGCAGTATGCTGTATTCATGTGATATCAACTAACATTACTAGATACTGGCTCATCCATCGTGCCGACTATCACAAGTGCCTCTACACCCGTGCATTGGAACTCGGCGTTCAGATTAAGCTGAACAGCGTCGTTCAGAGCGTCGACGAGTCTGTGCCGTCCGTCACCTTGGCTAGCGGAGAAACCATTGCAGCCGACGTGGTTGTCGGTGCAGACGGCATTCGCTCCACGGTGCGAGAGTCGATCCTGGGCGATCAAGACGTGGTAATCACAGACTCAACGAACTGTGCCTATCGCGCGACCGTGCCAAACGAGCTGATGCGGCAAGATGCAGAAACGGCACAGCTCATGGATGACGTCAACGCCAACTGCTGGATCGGCCACGGGCGCCACATCATGGCCTACCCGATCCGCAGCGGCGCCCTCTACAATCTGGTCATGTCCCATCCTGGGAAGGCATCGGTCGGCAAGTGGAACGAGCCCGGCAACCTCGACGAGATGAAGCAACACTACGCCGACTTCGACCCCGTCATCAAGACGGTGCTGTCCAAGGTCACAAACTGCCTCAAATGGAAACTGGCTGACCTCCCGCCTCTGCCGCGGTGGGTAAGCACCAGCGGACGTGTCGTACTCATTGGCGACGCTGCGCATGCCATGGTCCCCTATCTTGCACAGGGTGCATCGCTGTCCATCGAGGATGGTGCTGCCCTGGCCGAATGTGTGGATCACGCAACGGACGTTACACAGATCCCTGCAGTTTTAAACGCTTTTGCCGAAATTCGAAAGCCACGCTGTGAAACAGTCCAGGCTGGGTCACGGTCCAATGGCGACATCTGGCACATGCCCGATGGACCAGAGCAGCAGAAGCGCGACGAGGACATGCTCTCGACAATGTCAGCAACGACAACCAATGGCGCTGAAAAACAGGGGACGAAAAAGCCCAACCCGAATCGCTGGTCCGATGAGACCTTCCAGCCTTGGCTATTTGGCTATGATACTTTCACGGAGGTGCGTTCTGTTCTTTTTTTCAACTGCCACGTTATGCATCAGATGCTAACTTCTCTAGACTAAGAAATACCTCGACAAAGCTCTGCCAAAGTAGGTCTCATGTTCATATTAGAGCATTCTCACAAAAGGGGAACGTGGCTGTTCATAGCAGCATCGTTAGTTGTTGATTGATAAGGTGCCAGAACTATATTAGACTTCCAGAAGTTGAGATATTTAAAGATATAAAATATACACATATATTGTAAATCACATGAAATACATTTTAGCTATCGAGTTTATTTTAATGATCACCAAAGGGCGAGATATTTCAAGTTGTATTTTTTTTTTTTTTTTTTCGTTATATATAGGACAATCGATTGTAAAGACTCTTTCGCGTTACCCAGCGATCCCTCCTGCGTACCCGTTACAAAAGAGAAACTATTCGGGAGAACCAATAGCCAGTAATAAGGTGTAAAAAACGTACCCATGCAATTTTTTCAACAGGTACCTCTCAAGGGTCAGCGCCTGTATCCTGGTGCAGTGCCAGGGCGTTATGCCTAAGTCCTCAATTAGCACAAGTATGGCACACTGTAGACACTGTACAACTCACACTGTACATATGTTTGTTTTGCCTGTTGATTTTGCCTTTGCACGGACAAAACTGAATACTTTCCCTTTTGCCACAACATAGTATGTCGTACTCGCGACTGTTTTGCGTTTTGACCCCTCTCATTCAAAATTTGCGGTCATGGAGCAGCAGCAGCAGCCATCCCAGAAACCTCTCACCAACATCAAATTGCGCGGCCAGACAAAGAAGCACCTTGCAGAACATCTCTTGCAGATCCACTTGCGCGGCCATCCCGCCGAGCCCACATTGCATCCTGCCGCCACCCCTCCGGTGCGCGTCGTCTGTGTCTCCGACACCCACAACACACGACCCATTCTGCCGGCGGGCGACGTGCTGATCCACGCAGGCGACCTGACTGACACGGGCTCGTTTGCCGAGGTGCAGGCGGGTCTGTCGTGGCTGGCGGCGCAACCGCACCGGCACAAGATCCTCGTGGCCGGCAACCACGACGTGTTGCTGGATGCGGCCTTTCTGGCGAATCACCCGGAGCGGCGGTATGGGGAGGCCAAAACCAAAGCGGACCTAGAGTGGGGCGACATTACGTATCTGGAGGATCGGCAGGTGACTGTTGCTGTCGGTGTCCGATCCGTCACCATCTATGGTTCCCCTTGGACCCCTATGTACGGTGTCTCTGCGTTCCAGTACCGCCCCGACTGCGACACGCACTGGGCTGACCGCCTGGGCGCATTCTCCGCGTCGAACGCTCCCGACATTCTCGTCACCCACGGCCCGCCAAAGTTGCACCGCGATCAGCGCGACTGGTACCGGGCCGGATGTGCATACCTGGCGGAGCAGGTGGCACGGCTGCGGCCCCGGCTGTGCGTGTTTGGGCACATCCACGCGGGCTACGGGCGGGAGGACGTGGAGGTGGACGGGGTGCGGTGGCAGCACGACGCGGCCGTGATGGGGTGGGTCGGGTGGGTGGGGCTGGTGTGGATGGGGTTGGCGGTGGTATGGAAGAAGATCGGGAACGCCCTGCTGCCGAGAATGCTAGGGATACGGCGACAGGAGAAGATCACGACGTTTGTCAACGCAGCGGTCGTGGGCGGGCCTGATAACGAGCTGCGGAACGTGCCGATCGTGGTAGAGATATGAGGAGAGCTGCAGAGGTTGGAGCTTTGAAAAGTAGAGAGATCATTGGGCTCATGAGGAAGAAAGTGCCTCCAGAGCAAAGTGGAGTCTGGGCTACTTGCTCGAGGTGATCCGAGCGCACCTTCAATATGGAAGAAGGAACGGACACTGGAGATTTAATACTGAGAGTCAGTTCTCCTTTACTAAGCTTCCCTAGCTGCTCTCTTTATGCTTGTGTCAGCTGATCTTGTCGTCAAACTGACTAGTCACAGCCGCTAGGTGCCGTATCGCTTATGATGGATGCGCCGCGATCTACTTATACTGGCCGATGGAATATCGCAATATAGACGCAGAGAGGCACAGTCACCGCAGGATGCCGTTGCCGGAGCGCGCGGCGGAACTGCAAAGTGCTGCAAAAGGAGTTCATGGCGTTGTTTACGACTGATCAACACCGGCGTGTAAGGGGTCTACTGCGATGTGTCACAGAAGAACCCGGGGCATTAGAATGTGCCTGAATAATACAAGACTAAAGATACAGAAAAGGGGAAGCTATTCAGCTCGATCCAATCTAGCCACGCATTCTTTTGCTCCCTTGTAAATAGAAATTCACCGTTGCATATAGTAGGCGCCTACGTTATACTGCGGAAATAAAAGTTGAGAAAACTCCGCATTGTTACAAAGCACCTTCTGGGGATAGAAACGAACCTTGCTGGGTGATCAGTCCAGGGGTGTTTATGTTTTATAAGAACTTGAGCGTAATATATCAACAAGTGTACGTGCTTGGTATGTAATGAGGCAGAGGAATCGCAATTCATGTAGGTTGTGGTTTCAGACAACTGGTAACGACTGATCGTTACCTTTTGGCTAGGCTTTCTATCTAGGGTAAGGAGCGTGGTATATATATACATATGATTTATTTATAAAACTGTCGGCTTCGTTGTTATAACTTCACCGGATTACTCTTATTGTTTATGGACCGACCCTGGTCTTGGGCAGCTTTATTTGCCTCGGCGACGGCATCGTATCCGTACAACCACGGCTGCACTTTGGGGCAGTTCCACCGACTGGGGTAGGGACTGAGCGACTCCCAATTGGGACCGGCACGGAGGACGGCGTCTCTTGTGACCTGGCCCTCGCCATCGACCATGTGGAAGTCGGCTCTCTGCATTCGATGGCGTTAGTACTGATCACAGGCGGTGTAAACAGCAGGAAGGGATAGCAGCAGGAAGGGATACACACCTGATTAAATGTCTCACGGACAATCGCCTCTCCTCTCTGTTTGCGAACGGACTCGTAGCTCTCCAATGCACCTCTCAGCTGACTCTTCTCCTTGACGTGGGACAACAAGGTGCCAAGAACGGCTCCATCCTCAAGGGACGAGTTGGCGCCCTGTGCAAGGTACGGCAGCATAGGATGGCAAGCATCGCCACTGATATTGCGTTAGAACAAAATACAACTTACGGCAAAGAAATCAAAGAAAGGAATAGCACCCAAGAAATGAACTCACAGGAAAACGAGATTTGCCTCGTCGTTAACCCAATGTGGGATCTCCTCCACTGTGTGTGTCAGCAAATATTCAAGCAGTTGTTCCACAAACTCAAGCCAACAAGCAAAGGTACTTACTGTGCATCAGCTTCCACTTGTCCACGCTGTCCACGTAGCCTAAGAATCGGCGCAGCCTGTGGTGAAACAACATGTTAGTGTGTGTGGCGAGAAAATATGTGCACGAGAATATGGCGACAGGGGGTAGCATACGTTGGATCCCATGACGAGAATAGCTCTCGCATCTCCTCGACAGATGCCTGTTCCTTGGAGACTTTGCTAGACATATTGTCCGGGACGAGGAGGACAATGTTGTACATCTCTCCACCACGCAGAGAGTAGCCCACAGCATGTGCATCGGGGCCGACCCAGAAGTGGACAGTAGGATTTCTAACCCAGTCCTTCAGGTCGTCGTCGGCAATGTCGTTGAGGGTGAGGACGATGCGGTAGGCCAGGTCACCTGTCGGAATCGGCCGGCTCTGGGGTGCATCGTTCATAAACGTCTTGCGGCACTGAGACCAAAGGCCATCGGCGCCAATAACAAGGTCGGCGACAAAGGCGCTTCCGGAGGCAGTCTTGATTGCGGCATCGGTACGGCCGCTGACGTCGAGACTGATAACACGTTCGTCGAGAGAGAAGTTCACACCAAGGGCGAGGGCACGCTTGTAGAGAGCCTGTTGTAGGTCGGCACGGTGGACATCGATAAACGGAGAGCCGTACTTTGTCCGTTGGCGGGTGTGGAAGCCAGTTTCGTGGTAGAGAACTTCGCCGGAGTAGCGATGAACAAAGAGGTCGGTCGGCTCGGCCACGGTGCTCCAGAACGACTCGGCCACCTGCCAGTGTTTAAGGAGGCGGCTGCCATTGGGTGTAATTTGAAGGCCAGCGCCAATCTGTAGAGTTTGTGTTGTGTGAGTATTCAGGACTCATTTCGTGATTTGGGATATAAAGGGCACGATATTTCTCACCTCTGAAATCTCCTTTGCCTGCTCAATCACACGAACATTGTGACCGCCCATGGCACATGAGATGGCTGCTCCAAGGCCTCCAAGACCAGCGCCAACGATGATGATGGAAAGCTGGTCAAGGTCGCTGGAACCAGACGAGCTTGAGACTGTGTTGCTTAGCATTTTGCTGTTGCTCGTTGGTTGTGAATTGCCGCTATCAACTTTTGTCGTATTCCGGTCCGATGTCGTGACGTTCGTGGTTGTCGAGGATTTGGTTCTGTTGCCGGAGTGCTTTCGCAGCCAGCTGAGAACGGCCCCCATCTTTGCTGTTAATGGGACTTGTCCCAGTTTGGCGGTGTTTGGAGTGCCTCAAAGGTTCCTCGTGTATCTGTATCTGGTGCACGGTGGGAAACAGGGACTGAATGCTGTCAAATAGATCTGGGCTACCGGGATTGGTGGAGCCGAAAGCGCGCCGCATGCGTGGGTAATTTGGTCGGGTAAGACACAGCAACACCCTTCGCCGGTCTTATTCCTCTTATTTGTTTGTCGTTTGGTGACCAGGGTGGTTTCAATCACATGGTCTGGTCTGTCTGCACTTTGTATTTCTATCTCGGGCACCACGCGAGCTCTCAACGAGCCAAGCAAGAGCTGCCCGCATTGCACACATCTCGGGACTTCCATACGGGAATGCAGAGTGTGTTGTCAACCGAACTGGTACGGATTACGTCGTACGAGCTGTACAGCATTAGGTTCAACAGTGGTCTTGATGTTGAGGAGTTGCCGGAAATACCGGGTTGGCTCGGAAATTCCGACTGCTCATTAAATTTAACGTGGTGGGTCCTGAACCACATGTTAGTCCACATTCTGGTGCCACACTGGCCGAATTGAGATATCGTCTTCGTCGTCTTTCCCAGATTCAACATCAATGCAGGTTCAATTGTTATCGGGTCATCTCCTGTCGATTGACCAGTGTGGGGTATCTGGTTGTAATCTACATATGCTGCACGAAAACTATCAAAAACAATATCTCGGGATTTTATATCGTGTACGACTAAGCATCTGGGCAACGAGCTTATAGACAACGCCACAATCTGTCTCATGTCACTTCATACCGGCGTGCATCTAAATTATGTCCAAGCAATGAATTGTATGAGATACCCAAGGCTGTAAAAATAATGATTTATTTTCCTGTCTTGCACCACTTCCTGTAATGCATGTTATGTTGTTTTCTCACCGACATTGTCTGAAGCATCGGGCCGCACCGGCAGCTGCATATGCATATGGCACGTCAGATTATAGTGCCGCGGAGTCGTCTGTATCCACGTCGCTGGCGACAGCGACTATCTTTACACGTCGTTCTCACCTCCAAGTTCGGGCTAGAGAAGTCCCTTTCCCCCATTTATTTTCACCTTCGGCCTACGACAAAGCAGGCCGAGCATGCTAGACTCGGGAACGAAATATATACATGTTTTTCATAATGCCTCTCCAATTATATCACAATTTCCGCTTGTAGTGATACAGTTTTCAAACGATCTTTTCATGATTGTTTTCTCTACTGTGCTACAGAAGACACATTCAGCCAACGCGGTCACCGACCTGGAATTTGGGCAACCATACGTCAATAACCGCTGCACGGCCAGCAGCAACAGTCTCCAGTCCCTTTTGCAATGCCGCATCTATCTCGTCAACAGTCTTGACCGTGCAGCCAAAACCAGCGCCGGCCGCGACAGCCACCTGGGCATGGTCGCAGCTCGGATCAAATGTCACATACAGGTCATCCGGGGTCTCAGCCTGGCTCGAGTGGCCTTGGCGATGGCATGCAAGCGCGCTCAGCATGGGGCTCTTCCAGCCGCGGTTGTTGAGAATGACCGTCAAGAATGGAGCGTCATACTTGCGGGCCATCCAGTGCACAGTCTCGGGGATACTGAACATGAAGCTGCCATCGCCGGTGATGTTGACCACAAGCTTGTCTGGGTGAGCGAGCTTTGCGCCCACGGCTGCACCTCCGTTCCAGCCGAGACACGTTGCACCAGATGTAAAGTATGTGCCGGGCTGGCTGCGCATCAGAACATCACAGATGGGACGGAAGTTGGAAATGCCCTCACTCATGACCAGAGCATCGTCGGGAAGATGTGCCCTGAGTCGTGACAAGATGTAGTGCGGTGTGATGGTCGAGGAATCGGCGGGGACCACCTCCTTGGCATTGATTCCCGCAATGTATGCATCGTGGATGGCCGTCACCTTGGATGTGCGCTCTGCCACAACATCTTGATATGCCTTTGTGGCCACCGGGTCATCGCCACGGGGCAGGGCAAGGAAGGTGTTGATCTGTTCCAGCGACGTCAGAACATCAGCCTTGCACGACAGCTCTGTGTCGATGTGGAAAAGCGACATGTTGACTTTGAGCGGGTCGCAGTCGATGTGGAACACCTTGGC
Source organism: Sporothrix mexicana (assembly GCA_021396375.1). Lineage (NCBI taxonomy): Eukaryota > Fungi > Ascomycota > Sordariomycetes > Ophiostomatales > Ophiostomataceae > Sporothrix > Sporothrix mexicana. Next base: position 37,947 of record WNYC01000100.1, on the reverse strand, counting down.
ATCGGCCGACGGCCGGAAGACGGACTTGATCCAGGGGACATCACAGTCGAGGACCAGAATGACGTCCGCTCCGTCCAGCACGCCGTTGGGAAGACCCTCGCTCCAATGGTTTCCGGCATACAAGTGGTGCGTGTGCGGGAAGTTGAGGTATCCCGGCACAGCCTCGAGGACAGCAGTTCCTGTTGCCTCGCACAGCTTGATCAGCTGACGGACAGCATCCGGCTGTCTGCCCAAATACGATGTCACCACCACGGGCGACTTGGCTCCCAGCAAAGCGTTTCCGATGTCTTCGACGGCTGCAGGTGCAAGAGCACCGGGTGATAGCGGTTTCCATTTGCTGGCATTGACTGTATAGGGCGTGATCTGTTCTTCCAGGACCTCTCGGCATGCAATGAGGTATGAGGGGCCCTTGGGCTCGCTCTGCGACATTTGGGCGGCGCGGAGGATCAGTTGCTTGGCATTGCGGCCGGTGCGGATCTCGTGGTTCAGGACGGTGTAGCCACGGACTATGCCTCGCTGGTCGATGGTGTCTTGGATGTAGTGGATGAACTCGTTGCGTGAGCCCACCAGCTCGCCCTCTTCCGTCACAGGACTCGTTCCAGCAATCATGATCACTGGGATGCGCGCGCGCGAGACGTTGTGGATGGCTCCACCCATGGCCAATGTGCCCGCATCAACGTGCACCAGGATTGCCTGCATGCGCCCACTGGCTTGGAAGAAGCCCTGTGCGGCACAGAGGCCAACAAATTCGTTCGGCGCTGTCAAGAATCGGAGGCCATCTTTTTTGCTGCCGTTCTTCTTGGCGTCCGCCTCGCGCTTGCTTATGGCCTCGAGAATGGCGGGGTGGTCGCTGCCAAGGTTGACGAACAGGTGTGTGACGCCGGCGTCTTCGAGGGCCTCGAGGATGGCTGTTGCAGTGGTGTAGTTGCTCATGTTTGGTCGCAAGCGTCGATTTTCGCTCGATAATGTGTGTTTGCAAAGGTCGATGCCGTCCGTTCCTGCCGATTTAGCTTTACGATAGTGTTTGTTGGCTCCTTCCGTATTTATGTGCCGTATAATTTGGATGAGAGGGGCAAGTGCGTGCCTTCCCAATAAGGTTCCGTCACCGGGACTCTGCATCCCGCCCGCCCCATATCTGCACTTCAAAGTTAGACAACAATGATGCCGGTGCTTTTGGGGTCCCTGTGTGCCGTCCATTATCGGCTGGCCCGTTTGGGGTTGGTCGTTTACATCGACGAGCTATGTGGGGGGTGTCTTCGGAAAATCCGGCCAGTTCGAGGTAATCCTGCGAGACCCACTCTCTGCCAATATCGGCGCTGACATCACGGCCTTCTTGAATAATGTCACGAAGGTGCTCGATACAAAGCCGTATCACAGTCTATGATTCTATGTCCTGCTTCGTATGATACTTTTCCCGTGAATCTAAATCATTAGAAAATTCAGCAATTCAATATGTTGCAATTCATCGTGTATCACAATTTCTTTTCACATTAAAGTCTTTTCATTCGTGTTGCATCAAATAGAGAAATTAAAGTGCATTAAAACAACACAAAACAGAACAAAATTAAATTAATTAAAAATAAATGAGCGTACATATTGACAAATACGTTGCAATAATCCTTTTTATATTGGGGAACAAAACTTAGTTATTGAATAATACGCATTTTATTTTGATATGCAATTCAAGAACTCTCATCGAGAAACGGCATATGTAATCAAATGGGATAATGGTGGCCGTGCGAGGCAATGGTGACAACACGCTCTTCAGTAAACTCGTTGATGCAAGACGTGCCTCCAAACTTTCCATATCCTGACGATTTCTGGCCGCCGAGTGGCAAGTGTGGCTCATCGTGAACCGTGGGGCCATTGATATGACAAGAACCACTCCGGATACGGCGGGCCACAGCAAGAGCGTCCTGGATATCGTCACCAAAGACAGAAGCAACCAGGCCATACTCTGTATCATTTGCCATTTGGATAGCCTCTTCGTTGGTCTCAAACTCGAAGAGGCAGACGACAGGGCCGAAGGATTCCTGGTAGTAGATGTCCATGCCCTTTTGGACGTTCTGGAGCACAAGAGGCTGCACAATGGCACCGTCGACGGCAAAGCGGCCGCCACTTGCGGCAGCACCTTTCTCAAGGGCATCGCTAACAAGCTTCTCGAAACGGCTTCCGGCAACAGGGCTGATAAGGGAACCCAGAGCAGCCGTTGTGTCGCTGCGGGGATCAGCTGCATGGAGGGAGTCGACCTGAGAAAGAGTAGAAAATTATGACGTTAACGTTAATCAAAATGGTGGGCCCGGCAAGACGTCAGGTATCAAAATAAACAGTGGAACCCACCTTCGCTTTCAGGAGACTGGCAAACTCTGCTGCGACTGACTTGTGAACAATGATCTTTTCCGTGGACCTGCAGTACGATGTCAGTAAGAATGATCACGCAATGCTGGTAGAGGTTGTGGAGTGCATTGCGTACATGCAGATTTGGCCTTGGTGCTGCATAGCTCCGAATGCAGCAGCACGAACAGCTTCTGCCACATTGGCATGCTTCAGGACAACCATGGGTGCTTTTCCGCCCAGCTGGGACGATAAAGAATGTTAGTAACGAAATTTCCTAGAAACAGCAATGATGGAAGCCTTATCGTACCTCGAGAATGGTTGGCTTCAAGTACTTTGCGCTCATTGCCGCAATAATACGGCCAACGGCAGTCGATCCTGTAAAGTTGACCCGCTGCACGGCTGGATGGCTGACCATTGCCTCGGTCACCACACTTGCACTGGAACGCGGGCAGCAAATAAAGTTGAGCACACCAGCAGGCAGCCCAGCTTCACGGAAGGCGTCGACGAGGAGATACTGGGTGCGCGGGCTGTTCTCCGACGCCTTGAGGATGACGGTATTGCCGCAAATCAGTGGCGTGATAAAGGCGCGGATGCCAAGAATCTAAAGATGGCCAAAGGTTGTTAGAGATGTCGACATGTCGAAAAATAATGCCAAAAGCCCAAAAGCCCAAAAAGGCAACTCAACATACAATCGGCGCATTCCACGGGGCAATGCCAAGAATAACACCGCATGGCTCGCGGAAAACCATGGCCAGTGTTCCCCGGTCGTTGCTTTGCAGCAGGTCGCCCTTGATTTGTGTGGTCATGCCGGCTGCCTCCTGGACAAAGCCGAGTCCGGTGCGAATGTTGAAGGCTGCCCAGCTGGGCTTGGCACCGGTTTCTTCAACCATGGACCGGACCAGCTCGTCCTGTTTGGACTGGAGAACTTGGACAGCCTTGAGCATAATGTTGCGGCGCTCGATGGGGGTCGTGTCTCGCCATGTCTCAAAGGCCGCCTCGGCAGCTGCAACGGCAGCCTGTGCATGGGCCTCTGTGGCAGCTGGTGCGTAGTGGACGACGTTCTGGGTTATGGGGTCCAGCACGGGAAATGTGTCGGTGGCGGTGTCGACATTCTCACCGTTGATGACCAGCCCGAAGGTGGCAAGCGTTGTTGCGTCGGCGGAGGCCATCCTGTTGTTGTTGTTGTTGTTCTTTCTGCAGGGCCGGTGTTGTCAATGTTCAGTAAGGAACAGATAGTCGGCGTTTTACTTGACAAAACTGCAATGTGTCTCCGTATTGTTTATGAGCACAATTCGACGTTGAAAGGCATCTCTCCGTGTTCCGTTACTCGTCATTCGCGATCCTCCGGTCGGCATCCGACCCACGGACCCCGAATCCTGTCGTGGTAGCCCCTCCTTTGTGGTGTGTCGAAGCCGGTAAGAACCGATTGGCACACGAAAGTGCTGACTCGGAATTTCCGACTGCCCTCCATTGTTCTTGCCCTGGCAGGCTGGACTCTGACAGGTGACTGCTCCACTACCTCCGCACGCTATTTGGCGCTAGGCTTGCGGGGAAGCGCTAGAGGATAACTACAGGGGGTTGCACGTGCGGAGAAAACTTCACACAGAATGGGCAGTCACAGGTACACGAGGGGCCTGTGGCGATGGGTCCAGTGGCTGGAGTCGTTTGATCCAGGCCCCATCCCTAACGGCTCCTCCTTCGTCACAAGAAAAAAAAGCAACTTCAGTAACGACACCACATCGGCATAAATTACAGAAAACAGGGGCCAGCAACATTCGAGAATCGACACATGACAATCGCAGGTCCAGTTCTCTGTACGACGTAGACGGTAACCATTGGTCGGTCAGCTCCTCGTACGGCATTCCCTCGTCTCCATCACGACCAATTTCAATCTTGCCCACCTCGCACAGAGTGCCTACCTTTGCTCTTCGCCGCAGAACACATACCGTCTGATAATCATGGAGACCACGGAGGCCATCAGCACACCGCCGCCGTCGACCGCCCCGTCGTCCAATGCCGATCGGGCAGGAAACACGGCGCGCAAGCGCAAACGGCCCCGCGCAGTACAGGCCTGCGAGCGGTGCCGAAACAAGAAATACAAGTGCGACGAGTTGTACCCAACATGCTCGCACTGCACCAGTATGTGACGAGCACACACTGCAGGGAACTGTATCATGTTACGTCAACGATGGTTTGCTAATACCTGCTCTCCACAGAGTCCGGCTCGGAGTGCACCTACGGACGCATCTTGCGGCCACACGCCGAGGGCCAGGATCCAGCGTAAGTTGGGATATCTCGATGCCCAACTGCCCCATAGTGGATACAATCGCTGACCTTGACCTTCTGTCCTTTACTAGCTACACACGCACGCTCGAACTTCGAGTTGAAGAACTTGTCTCGCGATTGGAATTCTTCGAGCGTGCTGCCGCAGCAAACTCGAACTTGACATCACAGACCAGGGCAGCCGTTGCCATACAGACTCCTGACCCAACATCGGCCTCCTCCCCGACCATTGCGCCAGAATCGACACAGGTGTCCCGCCAGCCAGATCCCCAACCTGATCACCAACCACGACCACACAGCTCAAAGTCGCCCCGAACACACACACACACACACCATCCCGTTTCTGCTCAAAGAGAACACGATGTTGCCGCGGCAGGTGCGACCCCCGCCATGTCTACCGTGGGCAACTCATTGGCACTTGTACGCCACGAAGCTGCACCGCCACATCCGCCGACCATCTACACAGCAAACGGCGCAAACGGCGCAAATGACACCACGCAATCGCCGCACGACAGCGAAATCACCGACCTCAACGAGCACACAAACGAGGTCGAGTTCCACGGCAACACGTCGTCGATGTCCTTTGTAGGCGACCTGGAGCGCACGTCCCGCGTCGGTCCGCACGACAAGCAGTCGCCAAATCCCAGCGCCTCTCTGGTCACAGCCATGCACAACCATGCATTTGCCCAGCGCTTGATGAAGCCGACACAAGCACCGCCGAGCAAGGAGAGACACGACGCTGGCAAGGAGAATTTCTATGCCGCGCATGCCCACGTGTTCATTGAGGCGTACTTTTCAGGCATACACTACGTCCACCCGTTTGTGGACAAGGAATCGTTCATGGCCCGGGCCAATGCGCTGTGGTTTGGTCATGCGCCCCAGCCATCAAAGAGCTACATCGCCATGTATCTCAGTCTCCTTGCCATCGGCTCGCTTACGCATAGTTGGACCGAAGAGAGACTGGGCGGACGTACGCGCTTCGAATGGAGCCGCAAACTGTTCAACGAGGCCTTGGACTACCTCAACCAGCTGCAATTCTCCAACGATCTCGAGACCGTGCACTGTCTCTATTTTATGGTATGGTCCTGGCGGGAAGCCCATATGTCTACGTCGTATATATCACTGTGCATTGGCAACTAACACTCTTCTCCCAACTTCCAGGCCAAAATATGTCAGAATGAACTGACACCACACTGTGAGTCTCACACCCTACGAGTATCGCATATCGCATATGTGTGACGCCTTTCCGAGACTAACGTGACAACCAACAGTGGCTTGGACTTTCCTCGGTCGCGTGGTGCGCACTTGCATATCTGCTGGCTTCAACCGAGACAATCCAGCAATGCCCGCCAAGCGTTCCGAAGAGCTATCCAGGACGTGGTGGGGTCTGTATTCGCTCGAAGTCGAAACGAGCTTTGCTCTCGGCCGACCCGACACACTTGGCCTCGATGCGTACCACAACTGCCGCATACCGGAAAAAGACATGTCCATCCACGCCATCATCCCCTGTATGGTCGAGTTCTCGCACATTGTGAGGAAAGTATCTCTTTTCTACACCGAGGCACCATCCCAACGAATCGATCAGACCGGCACTGCATTTCATCTGGAGCAAGAACTGGACGCTTGGTTTATGAGCCTGCCGCCGTTCATCCAAGCTGGCTCGTCTGCAAGCATGTCGGCTGATTCTCTGCGGGAGCCCGAGTGGTGTCGCCGCCAGAAATTGGTCCTTGAACTACGTACGTATTCCCTCTGTTGCTCTTCCATGCTCTCGTTACCATCAAAAACTATCAAATTCTAACCGGGTCATACGAATACAGGCTACTACAACGTGAAGCTAGCTCTGTTCCGTGGTTTCATTGACCTCTATGTCAACAATGCCAGTCTGGGAAACACGCCTGCGCTCGGCGCCCTGTTTCAGTGCGCCAACAAATGCGTCTCCTCGGCACAACGCACAATCGAGCTGATGCACGAGACGTTCCGTTTGCATGTCTACTTCCGCACATGGTGGTACAATACAACGTACATCATGGTGGCTGCTGCCGCCCTTTTGTCATATATCAAACGGGCCCGCGCGGGTGGCATTTCCTCCCTTGTGCGGCTCGTGGAGATGTCCGTGGAAATTCTCAATGCAATGGATGAGTCTGTCGTGGCCAGAAAGTGCGCCGAAATCCTCAAGCGCCATCTGCGCGAGGTCGACGAGACGGTCATCAACTGCGGCGTCATGGTGCCCTTTGGCCAGATCGGGCCAGTACCGGCAGACGGGGAGACATTGCTGTCTTCTGGCGCCGACTTTGAGGGATCTCCGTTTGTTGGTCAGCAGATATTGGACTATTCCTTCCAGGATATGGCCAGCCTTTTGGAAGGACTCCAAGATGTTGACTTGTTTGGGAATGTTTGCTTGCCGAATGCCGGGTTTCAATTATGAATATGAGGTTGACATGCGGAGACGGTGTGGGTCTTGAAGGAAGCTGTCTAGCTGTATCCGTCATATTCCCATGACGTGTAGGCTGACGCTATTGATGTTCACCTTGAGTAGGGAGCAATTGAATTGAGCTCAATGAATTTGTTTCACCGGAAAATCCGGTGGCTCTAGCCCTCCGACATCGCGCAACGGCGACAAAATGCTAGTTCTTGAACGGGGCGGGGTCATAATTCATTCTACATTGGAGTTGGTTCTCGATGGTATCATTACAAGCAGCTTGACCACCTTAGCGCCAAATTTAACGTCTTCCTTTCTCCATCTTTCTCCAACATGCCCAAACACATCTCGATTTCAGACTCCAACAACACAAACTACCCAACCCACATTCCAACCTCGAATATGGCCTCACAAGACACGTCTCACGACGCACCGGCTGCCCTGCCGTACAAGGATGCGTCACTGCCAGTCGAAAAACGAGTCGATGATCTACTCACAAGAATGACGACGGCGGAGAAGGCGGGGTTGCTCTTCCAAGACATCATCCTGATGGGCCCCGGCGGGCAACTTGTTTCTGAGCACAATGCAAAGTTTAATGTGCCACCAACAGACGAGGTGGTTGGCAACAAGCTCATGAGCCATTTCAACCTCCTCGGGCCCATTACGAATGTCCGTGAAATGGTCGAGTGGCACAACCGTCTCCAGCAGCGCGCTCAGGAAACACGTCTTGGGATTCCCGTCACCTTGTCCAGCGACCCGCGCAACCACTTTGCCGACAATGCCGGCACGGGATTCAACGCCGGCGCAATGTCCCAATGGCCGGAGACACTCGGCCTGGCCGCACTGAGATCCGCCGACCTTGTCGAGAGGTTTGCCGACATTGCGCGCCAAGAATACCTGGCCCTCGGAATCCGGCTTGCTTTGCATCCGCAAGTCGACCTCGCCACGGAGCCACGGTGGTCACGTATCGGCAAAACGATGGGCGAGGATGCAGACCTGGCGTCGGATCTGGTTGGCGCATACATTCGTGGGTTCCAGGGTCCGCGCCTTGGGCCGAAGTCTGTCACGACAATGACAAAACACTTTCCTGGCGGCGGTCCGCAAAAAGACGGAGAAGATCCGCATTTTGCATATGGACGCGAGCAGGTGTATCCTGGAAACAACTTTGACTATCATATGAAGCCATTCAAGGCTGCCATTGCCGCTGGAGGAAGCCAAATGATGCCATGTAAGCAAGTTCCCCGGCCATGCGGCCCGCAATGTCTCTTACTGATCGTGCCTCCCCCCTATCTACAGACTACGGCATGCCAGTCGGCACAGAGCACGAAGAAGTCGGGTTCGCTTTCAACAAGGGTGTCATTACAGGGCTACTTCGAGAGAAGCTCGGCTTCGACGGAATTGTTTGCACAGACTGGGGTCTTGTGACGGACAGCACGATCGCCGGCCAAGACATGCCGGCAAGGGCATGGGGCGTGGAGCATCTGAGCGAAGCCGACCGCGTCCTCAAGATTATTGAGGCTGGTTGCGACCAGCTTGGTGGCGAGTCCCGTCCCGAGCTGGTTGTCCAGCTGGCTGACGAGGGCCGTTTGTCCGTGGAGCGCCTTGACACCTCTGTCCGCAAATTGTTGCGTGAAAAATTTGTGCTCGGTCTGTTTGAGAACCCGTTCGTCGACGTCGACGAGGCTCTGCGAGTCGTTGGAAATGCCGACTTCTTGGCACAAGGCCTGGACGCACAGTGCCGGGCATTCACTCTTTTGACGAATAAAAATGATCGTCTGCCGCTCAAGGATACACACGGCCAAAAGGTGTACATTGAAGGCATCGATCCGGCTTTGGTGACGGCCAGGGGATTTTCTGTAGTATCTTCGCCGGCAGACGCAGATCTCGCTCTCCTGCGGCTACGGGCACCGTACGAGGCTCGGCCCGGCGGGTTTGAGAGCATGTTCCACGCTGGGTCTCTCGAATTCTCCGATTCCGAAAAGGAGCGCCAACGGCTGATTTACACAGTTGTACCAACCATTGTTGATGTTTACCTGGACCGCCCGGCCATTGTTCCAGAGATCGCATCGTCAGCAGAGGCATTGATGGTTAGCTATGGGAGCAGCGCCCGTGCCTTCCTAGATGTGGTCTTGGGCGATGCAGCACCGGAAGGGAGGCTTCCGTTTGACTTGCCTTCGTCCATGATGGCGGTGGAAGAGTCCCGTTCCGACGTCCCCTACGATACAAAGGACCCGACTTTCCGCTTTGGCCACGGATTGCGATACGCCGCAAAATCATTTTGAATATTGCCCTCGCCTGAATGAATAATTTTTGTTCGATAGATGAAATCGTTTCAAAACACATCATGTCTCTCCTGTGGTGCTTCTTCTTTTGTTCTTGTTTGCCGTCACAGGGAAAATTGTGTTGTAAACGATGATTACCAGAAAGCTACTACAACATTGGTGCATTGTTCAGAGTCCTGTTCTGGCAGTTTGCACAGACACCAGCCGGGAATAAGATCGCGCTGTCTAGCCTTTGTTCTCCGTCCTTTCACTTTCTGGTTAGCCGGTCAAGATTTCAATGCCTGCTAGCCTCATTGCAAATGAAGCTTTTGGTGAAATTTTTTCGCCCTTGAACTCGGGAGTTCCGAGTAGGAGCGCTAACACAGCGCCCTGTAATTGTCTGGTCATTTTTCCTCTTTCCTGGCTCCGACCACAGGCAGAGTGGCCCATGCGTATCTGTCTAGACTTCTCCAGATTTTTAGTTCCCAGCAGATGTCGTGGCCCATGGGGTTTGCGCGTGGTTGCATTTGTTTTTATATCCCACCGACATCGCCGATCTCATGCAATGCACCCTTGTGCTCAGAGTTCAACGAACCTATGGCGATCTATGATTTAATTCTCATCTCCCCTTTCTAAAACCTGAGCCTTGCTCTTTTTCCCCTTCTCTTGTTCCTCGTCGACCACATCTGTCCACCACTTCCACAAAATGCATCCGTTCTCGCACATAACGAAGCACTTTAACGCGACTCTTGCCAAGTCGTTCTTTGTCATCTTCCTGTCGACGCTCAACTATGGCTTCGACAACCAGGGGTTCGGCACAACCCAGGCCATGACGCCGTTTGCCAAGCAGTTTGGCGAATACAACGAAAAGACAAAGAAATACGCTCTCATCACGTACTGGCTTTCGCTGTTTAACAGCCTGAACTACATTGGTTTTGCCGTGGGCGTTATTATCGGCAGTCTTGTCAGTGCACGATGGGGTCGGCGCATGTGCATCTTTGCCATGAGCTGTTGGGCACTTGTTGCTGCCGCCATTGTCGTCAGCTCGGAGACTCGCGACCAGATCTTGGCAGGCCGGATTCTTTTCTGTGAGTGATAAGTGATAATTCCGCTGTTGTTACATTTACCATTATTCTATGATTTTGTGCCTCTTCTAACGTGGCAGATATTTATATTGGCATGGAATTGTCTGTGATGCCGATCTTCATGTCTGAGATTATGCCTGCTCCTATCCGTGGTATCACTGTCGGTTCATATCAGTTCAGCCTTGTGGTAAGTCCGAGTTACAGGTAATGCACCCTGTTAATGGATGTACCACTAACAAGTGACTTCAGACCGGCGGCCTCATTGTAAACTGCATTGCAAGAGGCACCAGCACCCTGACCACAAATGCTGCCTGGAGAATCCCAATGGGTCTCTTTTTTGTTGTGCCTGTCATCATCATCTGGGTCGTCTGGCTGATTCCCGAGGTATGTAGTATTCCTACACAATATCTCACCATTTTCAATACTGATATTACTGCGTTAGTCACCTCGTTGGCTTCTCACCAAAGAACGGACGGAAGAGGCCCGCGCCAATCTTCAAAAGCTCCGGCAGGGTACTCTCACTGAAGAGGAAATCGAGGCCGAGTTTGAGTTTTTGCAAACAAGTCTTCGCAGCATGCCCGAGCAGGGCAAATTTGTCGAGCTGTTCAACAAGATGAACCGCAAACGGACGGCGGTGGTGATCGGAGTCAACATCTTCCAGCAGGTCACCGGCCAGGCATTTGTCTCCTCCTACAGCTCCATTTTTATCTCTGGTCTGGGCACCGTCAATGCCTTCACCATGGCCGTGGTCAACTTGTGCTGCTACCTGGTCACCATGGGCATTGGCCTGTACCTGAATGACCGCGTCGGCCGCCGCCCCCTTCTTTTGATATCTGGCGGCGTCCAGTTTGCCGCAATCATGACCATGGGCGGCCTTGGTCTCATCAATGACCCGTCGTACAGCGTCAAGGTTGCCATTGTTTCCATGGTCACAATCTTTGGCTGTGGCTTCATCTTCGCCTGGGCACCCCTCACCTACGTGGTCACAACCGAGGTCGCTCCTCTCCGGCTGCGTGACGCAACCCAGCGCACGGCCTCCATTGTCAACGTCTTCTTCCAGTTTGCCGTCAACTTCACCATCCCCTACCTTCTGTACGCACCCTATGCCAACCTCAACTCCAAGGTCGGCTTCATCTTTGGCGCGTTCTCATTCCTCGCCATCATCTTTACATACTTTTGTATCCCCGAGTGCAAGGGCAAGTCACTTGAGGAGATCGACGTGTTGTTCCACCAGGGAGTGCCACTCCGCAAGTTTGGTGCCTATCGCACTGAGGATATCGAGATGGATCACGACGGCAAGCAGGCAAAAGGAATGGTCGTCTCTGTTGCCGAGGCGAACCACCGTGAGTTTCAGTAGCTCCCTAACTAAGATACGGCGTATATGATGCGGTCCTGTACGTTTATAGCTTAGGGTAGCCCCGGAGACACGGCTGCCATGTACATATATAATAGCATAGCAGGACACTATTATTCATATCTCAACTCAGAAACTTGTTCCATATTGCCTAATAATTACAAAGGAATACTGGCTGCAAATCCACCATCAGCTACTACATTCTGCCCGGTGACCCATTGTGCGTTGTCCATCCTGAGAAACACCACAGCCTTGGCCATATCAGATGGTTCGCCGTGACGTAGCCAGGGAGTGGCCTTTTATTGAGATACAGACTTGACCATTAAGCTCCATCACCACACACAGGTGCGCTTCGACAAATTCCCGTCAGCTAAACAGTTCTGGTGACATGTGACGCGTATCTTTTTATGTTATTTTCTTTTTGTTCGATCATAATATCATCATTGTTTCCATCCAATGTTTTTTCTTTCTATATTGTACATTCGTTTCTATTTGATTATATCTAACAGTGTGGCGCGCCATAGAAATCTATTATTAGAAATTAACACAAAGATTCAAACAAAAAAAAAAGAAATAAAAAAATGGATGGAGCGCAGAGGCCAATTCAAAGTACAACGTTCCACGAGTTCCTGACAGTTGCCTTCAGCTTAAAGGCTTAAATTTGGCCCCTCGCCATCTTCCTCACCGATGTCGTTCCCATAGTTGGCTCAGTTCTGCGGTTGGGATTCGAACTTTAGTTTTTCTCTCTTCATGCACACAGCTACCAGAATAAGGACGGCGCCTGCAACCAAAACAGGAATATATGTGGCCTGGACTGCCTCCGTGATAGCACGTATGGCCCTGGTACGGACCTCTCCATCAAGGCTCTCGAACAAGGCGCTGCGAGACCCGGCCACCACGCTCTGAATGTCGGCATCAGAGTAGCCAAGGCCATCGAGGACGCCGTGTAGCTTTTTGGTGGCCACACTTTGAAAGACCTGCCCGGCAATGACAAGGCACAGGACCTGGCCACCAATCTGACTGACATTCTGGATGCTGATGACGTGGCCAATATCGGTAGGGTTCTCAACAACAAGAGTACCAACTTGGAAACCAGCCTGTACGAGGAGTCCAGTGCCGACAGCGCCAAGAACGGTCAAGCCATATATGGTCGACATGGACGTATCTGGGTTCAGATATCTGTAGAGCAGCGCGCTCGAAAGTGTAATCAATATGCCGGCCCCAAGATAAACGGGCATATAGTACTTGACGAGGCGAAAGAAGAAGCTGCTGGCGAGGTTCGTGCTGATGGCGACGAGCACAAAAGGAAGTAACCGGACAGCGGCGATTAGGGCGGAATCGTTCTGAACAAATTGAAAGTAGACGGGAATGTAGTAGGTCGGGATGAACATGGTGGAGATCGAGGCAGAGGTCGAGATGAACAGGAGAATTTGTGTTCGTGAGCCGCGTGCTCCGGGTGCAATGAGGTGTCCTGGGAAAGACCGTGTTTTTGGTGTTGTGAATATGCAAAAGTATTGTTGGATGACGTACCCCACCGTGAGGACGCCAAAAACCGTCATTGTAGCAATCGTTCGTTTGTCGGACCATGGCCAGTCTGTGCCCGCTGACAAAAGAGCAAGCGCGAGGCTCACCCAAGCCCCAGCGCTCAGAGCGAATCCGACATAGTCCAGGCTGGCAAGGCGGGAACGAACGGACAGATGTGACCCGTCTGCTATTGCGGCCGCCACGCTTGGAGGGGTGACCACCGGCAGATAAAACAAGTAGATCGGCGCCGTGACGGCCCCAATGACGAGGTTGAGGTAGAATGCCCAGCGCCACGTGGCCGCGGAATCACTAAAGGCGCCTCCAACCACGGGACCCAAAACACTGCCAATGCCCCAGACAAAAACAATCCCTGTTATGTAGGTCCCACGCGTTTTGGGAGGTGTAAGAGCAGAGAAGTGGGTCAACCCACCCAAGTACATCCCAGACCCGCCCATGCCCGCGATAACACGGCCAACGATCAGCATGTCCATGTTCTGAGCACCTCCACAGAGGGCAGAACCAACCTCGAAAAGAACAATGCCACCAATGTATGCCCACTTCATGTTGAAGTGAGTAAACACTGAGCCGTATGGCAGTCCAACGGCAATTGAGCCAAGCGGAAATCCGGCGCCGAGCCATGCCAATTTGCCAACGGTGCCAAAGGTCTCGACCACAGCACTCTGCACATCCGCTGCAATTGTCGTGTCGAGGCCGTACATGAATGTGGAGAGGTAGAGGGCGATGCAAACGAGGATCCAGCGGAACCCAGTGATTTCTTTTGTGTCAAGGACGGTGTCATCGGAAGTTTCGTTGCCGCTAGTTTCATCTGGGCTGTGAGCCATACTGCTCGCTTCGTCCTTTGTTGGTGTATGTGTGCTTGGTGTATGCGTGCTCTTGAAGCACAAGCCGCCCTCCGCTACCATCTGATCTCTGAGTCTTGTGTCGGAGCCACCAACCGGCGACAGTGTAGGAGAATCGACTTTCATATTGAGATATTTCTTCACTTGGTCGTGGTAAAATAACAGATATAATTGTAGAAGTCGGAGCGTGGAAAATACGTTCTGTTGAATTTCCCCTTCTTGGTTGGGGGGTTTTGAGAGGCACAGGTTTTTTATTAACGGACCTGTTCTTATACAATCCATACATTCATATTGTCGTGATTTGAAGACCCAAAAATTGCCGTAATTACTCGAAAAGTTAGAGAGAGCTGACATTATTTCATTCACCGGCGATAACTAATCACTGTTTGTAGTAGCTTTATCCTGGATCAAGGCTGTTCTGAAAGCATCGTGCCCATTTTTGGTCAAGTTGGCGTCCAGTCGACGGCTGGTGTTATGCGCACGTTTTCGGCCTCGCACTCGTTTAGGGCCCGTCAATTTCTAATGTCGGTCTAATAAGTAATTTTTGCGTTGTCGGGACTCTTTTTTATGTACCAGTTTCGTTGGGCGTCGGACGTCGCAACTCATAATCATCCGGCCCATCCCGGTGGCACGCCCCGAGAGAGTGGTAGGCCCACAATTACCCGCTCCCAACAGCAAATGCCGACATCGTCTCTTCCTTTCGTGGATATGCCTCGCACACAACAAACATGGCAATTTCCTGAAATGGAAAGAGCACCAATTTAAATTTGCATGTGGTGAAGCCAAGAAAAAATAAATATTGTGCCCCGAAAATGTTGTCTTGCAATATGAACCCCGTCAAATCCCGGACATGATAAATCGGCCACCGATGCGAGCACCATGGCATTCCATCCGATCCATGGCAATTCAACCAACATCCCTCGGATCCCAACGATGTCCGGATTACAGAGCGTATCTGAAGTACTTGTTCTGCTTATCAGTGAGGTCTTTAAAGGACAGTTTGCTTCGCTCGGCCTCATCCATATCCATAGCGTCGCGCTTCTTATTTTCCCGGCGCAGCACGAGATACAAAGCAGCAGCACTCAAAAATGTGATTGAGTAACTAAAGTTTGGTGAATATTGTTAGTACATGAACATGTTAAGTCAACACAAGTGCAAAAGTCAAGGGAGGCTTACCATCCAAGAAGGCCACCCCACAATGCAGGGTAGTGCTGCTTTACTGTCTGCGATCGAATCATCTGGGGGCCGACAATGTTTCCGACGCAGTAGGCAACAAAAAGAACACCGGACATGAAGCTCTTCTTTGTTCCACCAGCGGTGTTGGTGGATGCAAGCACGAGAGACATGCTGACGATGGGACTGAAAAAGCCCATGAGCGAATATCCAACAACGGGTGCTGCAGCATGGTCGGACCAGTGTGATTTCCAAATGATGATGAACGCGGCCATTGTCGGCAGGCATGCAGCCATGACAATAAACAGGCGAATGTTTGGTATCCGCGAGCCAAGCCACCCGGAAAACAACATTGCGCAGCCGCTGATAATGCCAAGGGGAAACTGCAGAAGAATCGAATCGAGCGTCGAAAAGCCAAAGGTGGACACGATGAGAGGGCCAAATCCAGTAATAGCGCCATTCACAGTGTATCCTGAAGCCATGATGATAGCAATCAACCACACTTTGATGTCGGTTACGGCTTCTCTGACCTGCGACATTTTAATTTCGGGGTTGCGGACACCTGTTTGGCCGGCACGCAGACGTTCAACAGCAACAACACGTTCTTCTGGTGTCAGGATCCATGCATCCACTGGGGAGCTTGGGATGAAAAAGCCGACAATGCCAAACAGGAACGTCAGGGCACCAGCAAAAATGTAGATATATTGCCACGAGTGCAGGCCACCTGACTTGATTTGAGCAAATCCATAGTTGAGCGAGCCGCCAATAACCACAAACCAGCCCGAGGCCGTCCACCACCAGCTCTGGCGAAGAGTCTGTTCCGATTGCGTGTAAAAGGAGCCAACAATCATCAAAAACGATGTTGGGATGATGGACTCGAAAAAGCCGAGGAAGAAGCGCTGCACATAGAGCCCCTGCCACGATGTGACGCCAGCTGTAGCTGCGCACACAACGGCCCACACCATGATACCGGGACCCAGAACATAGCGCGTCGGCG
Source organism: Sporothrix mexicana (assembly GCA_021396375.1). NCBI lineage: Eukaryota > Fungi > Ascomycota > Sordariomycetes > Ophiostomatales > Ophiostomataceae > Sporothrix > Sporothrix mexicana. The sequence continues at coordinate 21,654 of WNYC01000100.1, read as the reverse complement.
CGTGCTGGACGAGGTACGACATGGGGAACGACCCGGCCAGCTGGCCAAAGTAGAACAGGGACGTGGCCCAGCTCAGCCTGGACGTGTCTTTGGCGCCGGTGACCGGGTCAATGACGGCCAGCTTCAGATCTGTAGTCATGCCAAAGAGCGCGGCCGAACCAAGAATGGCCTTGTCCCAGTAGGTCAAGCCATAGCCAACCACCAGGATTGGTAGCAGGAAGCGGTCGATTTTTCGCAAAACACGCTTGGCTGCCAATGGGTCGATTGGCCGTGCTTCTTCGGTGAGCAAATCGCTCCGTGCCAGCGCCGCATTGGGCGCGTTAGGTGCCGAAACAGGGCCATTGTTTGTCATCGTGGCGGCAGCGGTTTGCTTCTCTGGCGAAAAGCTGGCAGTGCCGGCGACCTCGGGGTCAATGTGGATGCTGTCGTCCGTCGCCATCTTGCCAGCTCAAGTGGAGACTAGGGGGCGATGCTACTTGAGAACAGCAGTTGTGGAAAAGTAAGAAAGACAAGGACTCGGCAGACAGGCACACTGGAGTCAAGAAAGAAGAAGGAGATCTGTCGATGCTGTGTGAGTGGCTGTTGGAGTGGCTGTCACTCAACATTCAGGGCAATTTTCCGCTGTTGAAAAAGCAAATTCTGCGCGAATATTGTAATTGCGAATCAATGCAGGCGATGTTGACAATTTTGCAGCGACCGATGCCGCTCGAGTAGTTCTCACCAAAAGTCCACCAAAGCCCATCGAACCCACCAATGTTAGCCCCCACTACGCCGAGTGCTGGTAGAAAATTTGCTTCAACTGTTCTCTTGGCACGTGGGTTTCTCTGTCCATTTAGGTCGCAAAGCGGGGCGGCACGCCATTTTCGTTTATCCTCTTCTCAACAAAGCCACCCGAAGCCGTTTCTATCCGACTTTTTTGTGTGTGCGAATGCAATGCCATGAAGTTGAATGGGCTGGATTACGCGCTCTGAATGATACAGAAAGCAAGTAGCGTATTTACGTTAAACAGAGTACGATAAGAAGAATGTGGGATATGTTTTGCGACCAAATCCGACCTAGACTATGAAAAGCCATGCTGTTCTCAGCATGGAGTACGTCATAACGCGAACCCGGCCACCGAAATTAGAGTCCGGTTCCTAAATAATGAAGAAAAAGTATGTCCTCATTTGGGCAGTTGACGGCGTGTGCGGAGTTTTACACCAGAGTCCTAGACGCTGCTTTGTTAAATATAAGCTTTCAGCATTCAGCGGCCATCTACCCCATGCTCCGCGATCCACTGTTGATTTTCTGTCCCGCATCTTCCAAATCCTTCATCTGGGGTAACCGTTGAATTTACGGGGAACATTTTGTCGACGTTTTTGACTTTTTTAACTTTTTCTTTTTGAGTTTTACATCCTTTACTTGGTGGCCTAGTCCAGGACTCTGGGGCTCTAAGGCACCCGGGGTGGCAAGGTGCTTAAACATATAAGCGGCGCCGACAATCCCAGTGTCGCATGGGTGAATCTATAGCCACGGCCTCTGTCAATGGCTGCAAATGCTACAGGGTGTGGAGCGGACTCTGGGGTAGAGGCGAAACCATAGCCCGCGCTATCTCGATGTTTCTTTTTATAAGAAGTCGTGAGACATAATTCAATTCTTCGATTGTCTGATTTCTCATCTCCATCATTATTCAAAACTACTGCCAGTCTTTTCTCATCTGCAATTATTGTTGGCCTCTTTGCGATATTCTACAACCGTCCTTCTACGATCATCTTCATTAACATCACACTTCATCACAATGGCATCTCGAGCGCCGCTGACAGTGGCCATTGTTGGCTTTTCAGGCCTCATTGGAAAACGCCACACGGTCCATGTCCTGGAAAACAAGTCCACGGAGCTCGTGGCCGTTGTTGACCCGTCACCAGGGGCTGCTGCCATCAAAACGACACTTGGTGTGCCGGGGACGACGCCCATCTTTGCTGATGTTGCAGAGATGCTGAAATCAACGAGCATTGCCAAGCCAGACTGTGCCATTATCTGCACGCCGCCTCACACACACGTGCCAATTTCCATAACACTCATCGAAGCCGGCATCCACGTTCTCGTCGAGAAGCCCATCAGCGATACGATTGAGTCCGGCCGCGGTCTGGTCGATCTGGCCAAAAAGAACAACGTCCACCTGCTTGTCGGCCACCACCGCCGCTTCAACCCGTATATCGTGGCCGCCAAGAAGGCCATGGTCGACGGCATTGTCGGCAACGTGCTGGCGGTCTCGGCCATCTGGGCCCTGTTCAAGCCCGACCCGTACTTTGACGCCGACCCGGCGCTGTCGTGGCGCAAGAGCCGGTCGCGCGGCGGCGGTGTCGTCCTGACCAACTTTGTGCACGAGGCCGACATCCTGCAGCACCTGTTTGGCCGAATTATACGCGTCCATGCCGAGGAGATTGCGCCACAGCGGAATGCGGCGGCGCGCCAGGACCCCAACCACGACATGGCCGAGGAGGGTGTTGCCCTCACTCTCCGTTTTGCGTCGGGCACGGTTGGTACGTTCATCTTGTCGGACTCGGCCGTCAGCCCGCACAGCTTTGAGATGGGCACCGGCGAGAACCCGCATATCCCCCGTGTCCGCGTCGGCAAGGGTGCTGAAGAGGACGACGAGATCGATGTCTACCGCATCCTCGGCACGCAGGGCACTCTGAGCGTGCCCGACCTGACTCTGACATCCTATGGCGCTGGTGGCGAGCGCAGTTGGAACAACAAGCTGCAGCGCGAGAAGCTGGCCATCGACACGGATCCCCGCGTGCCCTTTGAGCGCCAGCTCGACCATTTTGTGCGCGTCGTGCGCGGCGAGGAGGCGCCCAGCTGTACCGGCAAGGCCGGTCTGGAGGCCGTGCAAGTCTGCCAGGCGATATTGGAGAGCCTCGCAACGAAGAAGACTGTTGATATTCTAGAATAGTGGCTGTCGTATAATTAGGACAGACAGTACAAATCCAAAATTAAAATAAGTCATCATATCTTTTGATTCACGTGAAAACACTTTAGTCACATAATTTTGGTTCAACGTGGTGAAGAAATGATCGACGAATGTGAACATGAAATTTAAATACTCGTGCCACTTTATTCGGATCCACACTTGCCTGTCGCCTCGCACGCGCCCTCCAAATTCAACGGTGATTCAACGCGCTTTCCCTGGCCATACGCAATCTTACCTATCCCTCCCTGCATCCCCAGGGCGTTTGCTAGGGCCATGAGAGGCAAGCGATGGGGATTCACTGGTGATTCAACGGAGTCTCATCAGGGACCAGCCATAGGCCACATTTAGTCCCCCAAGGCACGGGCCGCTCACGGCGACCTATTGCCGCTAAACGTGCCTGGGGCAACCATAGATTCAACGGGGAATCACCGTTCATTTGCCACACAATACGACGTAATAAATAAGTAGATCCATGCCCCCTCCCCTAACCTGGAACGAGGGAAAGGCCAAGGATTAAATTTCGTGCTCCCTCACTCCTTCGTTTCGGCCCGTTGATTGTGATCTATTCACTACGACGTAGTGAGTCCACATATCCCTAGAACCACTTACAGCTTACAAGGGCGCCCCTTGCTCTCCTGCTGCCTTCCTACCCGTCTAATACGCTGACTGTTGACAATGCAGCCTCGGCTGGTCGTGGATTTGCCTGCCAATGCACCGAACACTGGCTATGCGGCAGATTTGGGGACTGTGCGGTGGCTTGCCATTGGCTCTCAGATTTAGACTAGAAACGCTCGACAGGAAAATACGACTTGCCAAAAGTGAACGTGGCATCGTAGTAATGGTGGCTGAGCTGTGTGGCTTCCAGCTGTTGGGCACCAAGGAATCCGCAGCCCGCTATTAAAGCCCGCCGACTCTTGAGGCTGAGCCAGGACGGCTCACAGCACCCATAAAGTGCGCAACATTCACTGTATTTTTCTTGTTCTCTGCTCTTTTCTTTCTGCCTCCCAAGCCACAACACCAAAGACAAAGCGGTACAAAATGTCGGAACGGCCCAAAAAGCCCCGGAAGGGATTCAAAACTTTGTTCTCACGGGAGCGGCCCCGCACCGGTAGCGCCTCGAACCCCGTGTTTACGAACGTCGGGCCCGCACACATAGTGCACGCTCCACAAGGCTCAGAGCTAGTGGCTCCAAGACCGAGTACTCTGCTCGGTAGCCAGTCTCCGTTAGACGACAACTCATCGCCGCCTGATCATGGACAAGGTACGCCAAATGGCCAAACCACATCGCTTGGTTTGGCTTTCAGACCTGCCATCCCACCAGCTCAAACGCCGGCTGTTCTAGCTGCCACACCCGCCTCACCAGCGATTCCAACGCCGCCACCACTGAACCCCTCGAATACGACGGGGTCCATCGCTACCAACACCGGCACCGAGACCGAGACCAACTCCGAGACCAACGCTGACGACATCGAGCCTTGGACGGCGGCATTCCGCCTGTTCCAAACAAAGTCTCCTGATCTTGCAGCCAGCTACGAGAAATGCCTGGTGTCCCTGCTGGGCATGACATCGGACGACGTGAAGCTGGCTGTGCCAAGGTCTGTCGAAGCTGCTGTGCAGGCACAATTAGATCGGCGGGAGGCCAGGCAGTGGAAGCTGCCTCTCCCTTTCGGCAAGACAATCAATGTGCGCAAACAGACCGAAAAGCTAGTCAAGTTTTTGCACTATTTCGATCCGGTCGTGAAAGATGCACTCAGTGCGCAGCCGTATGCAGCACTGGCGTGGTCTAGCGTTTCTATGCTTCTTTCAGTGCGTGTCACTCCCCCCTCTATCCCCAGGCCATTCTACCTGCTTTTCCAACGGTCAACAAACACTTTGGTACATCTACTAATGTTTTTCCCCCTCCCACCAGCTCCTCACAAATACCACCACCCAGAACGAAGCGATGCTCGACGGTTTCAATTCTATCAACGACATCCTTGTCTACTGGAATGCCGGTGAAGCGATTCTCCGCAACGACAATACCGGAGCCCACTTTCTCAAATCTCTATCCAACCTCTACTCGTCTATTATTGAGTACCAGGCCTCTGTCATTTGCCATATTTCGAAGGGCCAGGGCTCCCGAGCAATACAGAGCGTTTCCGGCGCAGTGGAGTGGGCCACAAAGGCACAAAACATTGCCAAATTGAACATGGCGTGCAAAGACCTTGTGGATGTTAGTTGCCGGGCCGACATCCAACTAGTCAACGACAGGATACTGCAGGGCATGCGTGATATTGTCGTGGCCTTGGAACAGAGAGAGCGACAGACGCGCGACCGTCAGACGGATAAGGAAGAAAGAGACCTTCTTCGCGATTTACAATGCCCTTACGAAAGTTACAAGGACTTCAACCGTCAAAGAGTCCAAGGGACGTGTGAATGGTTCTTCAACGACGACAGATTCCATACATGGTGCGATGCTAGCGCGTCTAGCCTTCTCTGGGTCTCTGCCGGCCCTGGCTGTGGCAAGTCGGTCCTGTCACGAGCTATTATCGATGACTTAAGCGCGTCCGCCGCCGGCGGCACCGTTTGCCACTTTTTTATTAAAGACGGAGACGAAGGCCGTACACATGCAGCCAATGCGCTCAGCGCCATCTTGCACAAATTGTTCACCGAGGACGTATCCAACAGCTTAATCCAGCAGGCGCTGCCAAGCTATAGAAGTCGCGGCAAGGACTTGGCCCGGGATTTCCTTGAGCTGTGGAAGATCTTAACCAACTGTGCTCAGTCAGACGACGCTGGAGAAATCATCTGTGTTTTAGACGCACTCGATGAATGTGAACAGAGGAGCCGGAATGAGCTCATCGGCCGTCTCAGACAGTTTTACATGGATCAACCCATGTCCGCCAAGGCCTCGAAGCTGAAGTTCATCATCACAAGCCGCCCCTATGACGACTTGGAAAAACAATTTGCCAGGTTCGCGACGGTCAATTGCATCCAGTTCCACGGCGACGACAAGTCCGCCGAAATAAGTCGGGAGATCGATTTCGTCATTGATGAACTCGTGGACGAAGTGGCTGGCACGTTTAGTCGCGATGACCAGGAGAGCTTGAAAACACACCTGAAGAGCATGGAGAACCGCACATACCTTTGGCTATATCTTACGTTTGACATTATCAGACAAAGCCCTTGCGAATTTGGCCGGCCTTGCGAAATCGACGAGCTTCTGTGCATACTACCGTCCGAGGTAGCCGATGCGTACGACAAAATCTTGAACCGGAGTAAAAACAAAGAGCGAACAGATACAATCCTTCACATGGTGCTCGCCGCGGAAAGACCGTTGACGCTCCGTGAAGCAAACATCGCCCTGACCATGGCCTTTGCGTTACAGAATAACAAGACTCTGCCGCCATCCACCTCCGCTGAGCTTGAAAAACAAATGTGGCCGGACGATACATTCCAAAGCGTTGTGACCAACCTCTGTGGCCTCTTCATTAGTGTGTATGACCAAAAACTCGTCCTCATCCATCAAACCGCGAGAGACTTTCTCCTTGGTCCCAGAAGCGAAGGCAATGCTTGGCAGGGACGTTTTGCCTTGCCCAGATCGCACAGCATCATGTCGTCGATCTGTGTTCGCTACCTACTGCTGCGAGGTCTACACGTTTCCTATGAGGATTACAACAACGATCGCTTTAAACGACAACGACAAACTAGATTTGTTGATTACGCCGCTGAACACTGGCATCTACACCTAAACATGCAGGAGCCCACTTCCAGAATGGACTTACAGGCGGAGGTTCGTCTCCTCTTAAACACAGCTGATATCCGAAACGAAGCTTGGTTATACGCGTCTTCCAAATTTGAAGATGTGTGCGGGATGACCAGCATGGGTGCTGCAATTTACTTCGACCTGACGTCCGTAGTGGAGGACATGCTGAAGACCGCCAAGGTAGACATTAACGAATGCGACGCACACGGCTGTCCAGCGCTTTACTGGGCCTCCGAAGAAGGCCAAACAAAAATTGTTCAGTTACTCCTCGACAACGGCGCCGACATTCACATGCGGAATAAATTCGACCGCACAGCGCTCCAATGCGCCTCCGAAAGAGGCCATACAAAAACTGTTCGGCTACTCCTCGACAACGGCGCCGACATTCACATGCGGGGTGAATCCGGCCACACAGCGCTTCACTCTGCGGCCAAAAATGGCCGTTCGGAAATTGTTCGGCTACTCCTCGACAAGGGCGCCGACATTCACGTGCGGGATAATTACGGAGATGCACCGTTCCACTTCGCGGCCGGGGGCGTCGATCCAGAAATCGTTCAGCTGCTTCTCCAAAAGGGTGCTGACATTCACGCACGAGGCCGTGACGGCTGTACACCGCTCCATGGCGCAACTTATGACCGCTCCGCCAAAGTTTTTCAGCTCCTCCTCGACAACGGTGCGGACATTCATATGCAAAACGAAGACGGTGAGACGCCACTCTGGCACGCGGCTGGTTGGGGCAATATGGAAGTTGTTCGGCTACTACTCGAAAACGGCGCCGACATTCACTTGCAGTCGAAATGCAACGGGACGCCGCTATTCCACGTGGCTCTCTACGGCGAAATGAAAGTTGTTCGGTTTCTCCTCGAAAGCGGCGCCAAAGCCGACGTGTTGAATAATCGCGGTGAGAGTGTAGTCTATTATGCAGCTGGAAACGGCTATACCGAAGTCCTCGAATTGCTCATCGCCAACGGCGCCGACATTCACGTACCAGCTCCAAACGGCAACACAGCACTTCATGTGGCAGCCTGGCACGGACAAGCCAAAACCGTAAGACTGTTTCTTGATCACGGCGTAAATATAAACGCACAAAACCAACGCGGCCAAACAGCAGTCTATGTGGCGATACGGAAAAACTACACGGACGTGATATGGCTACTCTTGGAATACGGCGCTGACGTTTTTATACAAGATTCTGATGGCAAGACGGCACTAGAAGCCAGGCCCGAGAGAAACCTCGCTGACTGTATTAAAATACTTTGGATTGCATTGACACTACTCGAGAAACGAGTAGAAGACTTTCCTAAACAGGATCCGGAGGGTCTGTTGGAACTTACAGCCAGATTTAGGAGAAGTCTCGAGGCAAGTCTTAGACTAGTCGAGAGTTGGCGTCGCACCTTTGAGTTGACTGCCGTCGCCTCTTCCCCTTCTCCTGAAAGGGAGTAGAGGAAATACAAAAGGGCAGGACGAAAAATACAACCCTCCGTGTCCCGAGATATCTTGGGTTTCTTGAGAGAAATGCAGAGGGGCCGGGAAAGGGTTATGAGAAGGAGTAGTGTACGATTTACAAAGGTAGCCAAACGGGTAGCCAATCTCGCTTTCTTTTTTTCTCATTCTTCCCATTCCGCCCATCGGCTCGGTGCCAAACCTCCCCGACGATGCCCCAAAACGCACAACAGTGACGGACAAGTGACCGTTAACGGGTTTGTTTCTTTAGTTTAGTTAATCTCTTAGTATGTCGACCCGACACTTAATGTTATTTTGTTGTCGTCAATACGGAGATCCGTTGTTCGCCGGATAGTTTAAACAGCCGCCAACACGAAGATAATATACTGTTTTACAACTTCGTTTTAAATATCCGTTTGGCGATCCCATCGTATTACTACTAACGGGGCTATACTTATTATCATCTGACTCGAGGTCACAGGCTATCCTTGTTTTACTATGCGGGTGGTACTCTGTACATTATTTTGATTCCTGTCGCTAAGAGAATTCGTCTGTTCACCCGCGCTGCTGCTCCATCCTTTTACCCTTTGCCCTTTGCCGTTTATTAGTCTGCCTCGTCCGTGTCTCGAAAATAGTACGGCCGCCACGGCGGATTGGGCTCGTTTTTGTCCGGCAGAGGCCCGCGCCACTTGGGCGACGTGGGCGTGATCTTTTTGAGGTTCTTCTCGGCCTCGGCGACCATGTCGTCGGTAATGGTCACATCACCCATATTTGGGGTGGAGCGCATCATGAAATAAAAGTCATCGCTGACCTCGGGCCAACACAACGGTGGCATCTTGTGCCAGTTTGGGCGGTAGTCGCTTGGCACATCCCGCTCATAGCGATCACGGTAAATGTTCCAATAGAGAAAGGCGAGGCCATGTTCCCATCGCCAACGCGAGTCCATCGTGGGGACAATCGGGAGGGGGCAGGCTGCGTCCTCGTCGGGCGGACCGGTGAGAAAGCGGACGAGCGCCTTGAACTGGGGTTCGGTCGGCGGATACAGCGAGCTGCAAAACCGGTCCGACAAAAGGTAGACGCCGTTGTTGCCGTCGTCGGAGCCGCCGCGGTCAAAGGCAAGCGCACCGCCAAAGATGCGGGTCTCGGCCCAGTACCCAGCAGCATCGGCAAGGCCACGGGGGTACTTTGTAAAGTTGGTATAGTAGTGATTGAAGAAATAGGTGCGCTGTGGCAAGACCCGCCGCTGCCATGGATAGTTAACAGCATCCAGCACTTGGTGGATGTCGGCCTGAACGGCCTCATGGCGGTGTGTGCCGTCGTTCCATTCGTAGAGCATCGCTGCGATTTGATGGCAGGCGACGGCAACGAGTTCGATCAAGCACAACGAAAAGGCGACTGACCCGTCGCGTGCGTCTGTGTATCGCTTCACGGCCTGCGATGTCATGTCAGCTTGAATTCTTGAATTCTGCACGCTGTATCGTTTTCCGCCCGCAGCTCACCTGTGCGTCGAAGCGGAGGCTGCCAATCTCCAGCTTCTCGCGGGCTGCCCGAGCACGGTCCAGTGCTCCGTCGCAAACGGACTCGTGTTCTTCGATCATGGCAGGTATGGGCCAGTGGGAATCTCGATAGACAGTCTTCAAAGGAAGGCCGTCGAGAATCTGCGCGTAGGTGGTCTCCGCGTCGGCAATATGCAAGACGCGGTTGAGGGCGACCGTGAAGATGGACAGCCGTCGGGCGTCGATGTGGTCAAGAGAGACGAGCGCGCTTTGGTTGGCCATGTTCGCAGGACACGGGTGGATTGCGTTGGCAGTGCATTTTCAGTGCTTAAGTACGGTTGTTGTGGAAGATGAAGTTCAGTCGAGACAATGTTGGGGATGAAACCGCTTCAGGCGGACCGCGGTTAACAATGACCGACTACCGGCTGCTGTATTAGGTGTTAAGCGCCCGCTGTCAGACTCTCTAGCGGGGTCCGTCGCCCCATTGCAGTCACTGGAATGGCGGCCGTCCCACCTACATCACCGTGCACATATCCTCTCCTGGTCCCGGCATAGGCGCCGATGGTCCGTGTGAGAGTCTGCTCCAAATCCTCCCGGTAAATATGCTGCATGAAGCCGGATCTTGGGTTTTGGAGATCACATGCCATAATATGCAGGCATTCGTCGTCTTGCTCGCTCATCCAGAATGGCATTTGGCGTCGGGCCAACATGCTGCGCAATCAGCTTGGCAAGAGAAACCAAACCGTTGATGGTCACCTATCCGTCGTTGTTGGGCGTTTTCGGCGCATCGTCGGGGAGTCCAGCAAATAAGCCGGCTTGTATCTCGCTTGTAGGCGAGGTACGGGTTGTGAGTATCCATTGCGAGATGTGTCGCTGGTCGTTTTGTGGCAATGTTTAGAGAGGTCAAGGAGATCAACATGACCCATATTGAAAACAGAGGGAAAGCGGAGGGCCGCGTTGGTGAGCTCTTGTACGGAGAACTCCGTAGCGTTTGGACTAAAACGGGAAAGACCCACCCACGCCTTGTTGACTTTCTCACCTCGGAGGTAAGGGGCTTGGGGACGGTGTAAATAGCTTTAGGCGCGCTAAAACCAGTACGGGGATACTGGACATCAGGTTCGCCGTTCAAACAGTGGTCCCAAATACTTGAGTCGTAATAGCCACCCTCATGGTCTTGGGCACCCTTATCTTATGGTGTAATGAGCGGACATGATATATATGCAGGTCCATTCTTAGCGGTTATCTATTATTTTATTTTGATTTTTTCAGTTTTTTCTGTACTAAGAAGGAATCGAAGTCGAAAATACCAATGCAGAAATTGAAATTAACACGAAGAAAAAATGAGATGAAAAAAAAAAGCTCCAAACACATCGATTTAGTTGGTAAGAAGATAAACAAACAGAATAACTAAGTATACTGCCATTGCTCGTACTGTACAAAAAACACATAATCATATATTTTAGTACTGTAGGTTCTTTGCAAAGAGAAATGTAAGTCTGGACATTCTCACTTTCTGTCGACATGACTGCCGGCAAAGTTATCCATAACTTTTGTGCAAATAACGGCATGAAGCTTGGCGTCTAGTACATGTAACGGAAGCTCGGGTTTTCTATGTCAGTCAGATCATCGAAGGCGTTGCTGAGGTTAAACTCGGACGCCGTCCAATCTTGTTTCTCGAGTCTGCTGTGTTAGCTCTTGTGCATGGTATGTTATCTTGGCGATTGGGGGCTTCATACCTGCACAGCATCCTTTCTCTTGTTTTCGTTTCTCAGGTAGGACCAGAGAATTGACCTGCAGAATAATGATAGCTCCGTAGCTGCCCATGTGGACCGAGAAGCAGGTAAAGTACCGCGGAGCATCCTTTGGCTGGAAGACCTGGGGGCCGATGGTGTTTCCGACGGCCTATGCAAGGAAGAGCGAGGCAGTGCTGACAGATTTTTTGGTCTGGCCGGCGACGTTGTGGGCGAGCATGCTCATCAAGATGACGGTTGTTCCCCTGAAAGACGGGGTGAGCCAGTAGGCGTCAAATCCATGCTCCTACAGTAGAATCTGAGGCTCCTAGGCACTCAAGCATACGGATCTATCAGCTTGCCCAACACGACATATTCAATGGCGGACATCCTTTCCGTATTCACATCGCCCGATGGGGTCAAAACCCCCGTTCGAGATCAAGAAGCCGCTGGCTGATATGAGCCTGCAAGACACGAAAGCGCTTGCTCTTCAACTAGTCGACAGCCTTATCAACCTCAAAGACGAGACAGGCGAGTTCCGTGTGACTCTCGCCACAGGTGGCTTCAAAGTCGACTCCAAGTCTTGGAACGACTGGGAATAGGCGCAAGGTGTCGGCCTGTATGGCATGTGGGTGTTATTTGAAATTACCAGAGACACTAAGGTGCTGGGCCATATTCAGGCTGGGTTCGACCACCAGTTTTGCCAAGGGCAGACCGACGAAGAATGTCAACAGCATGGCTCCCATTCTGGCGTCAAATATCGGGCGTATCTCGAATCCTGGGCCGAGTTTATCATGCGTGGAATCCCAAGGACGGAAGGTGAGTAAGGGTTTACCTCCTTTTCCCTCCCCTACTACATTTGATAACTTTGTACTAACCCCACCCAGAAGGGGGAATTCAGCATATCACGTTCCGGCAAGTCAACGAAGGAGAGTTGTGGGACGACACGTTGATGATGTCGGTGCCCCCCCTCGCAAAAATCGGTGTCCTTCTCAAGCGTCCCGCCTACGTCGAAGAGGCCAAGCGCCAGTTCTTGCTTCACATCAAGTATCTGGTTGATAGACGCACCGGGCTATGGTTCCACGGATGGACCTTTTTGAAGCGCCACCATTTTGGCGAGGATCTTTGGGGACGAGGAAACTCGTGGGTAACGATTGCTATTCCCGAGTTCTTGTCTCTCATCCAACTGCCCAGGGACGACCACCTCAGTGCCGTCCTTGTGTGCACCCTCGAGCAGTAAGCCATTACCCTGAAGAAATACCAGAACGACAATGGACTGTGGCACACCTTGATCGACGACCCAGAGTCATACCTCGAGGTGTCTGCATCGGCCGGATTCTCGTTTGGACTGCTCAAGGGCGTCCGCATGGGCTACTTGGGCAAGGAGTACCTGGATGTCGGCCTGAAGGGACTTGAAGCCGTAGTCAACAATATCAACGACAAGGGCGTGGTCCAGAACGTCAGTTTTGGAACGCCAATGGGTGCAGACAAGGACTTTTACAAAAAGATCCGACTGACAGCCATGCCGTATGGCCAGGCGATGACTCTACTCTGCATCGTCGAGCGGATGCGGCAATACCTGTAGTAGACATGGCTACTATTCGAAGAGATATCGATTCATGGGTGGAAGGGTAGTAATAGACTTTTCAAATTAGAGATTTGATCACACGGTTCACTAGACTTATTCGGCATGGCCATATCGTAACATGGGGGCAGGAGAAGCACGTCGCTATCGAAATTTCACTGAATAAAGGATAGGGACTTGGATGCAAAAGGCTTCTACTAAACGAAATGTGACTTGCATAATATCATACATTGGCCCCAAAGACGTCCTTGTGTCTTAACCACGCCATGTTCTATCACGTCCCCATACCACCTCTCTAATCCTTCTTCAGCGGCAGGATGATCTCCTCGATACCCTGGCTCGTCACAACCATCATCTGCAAAAAGTCACCGACCTCAATGTGACGCTCAACGGCGCCGTCAAAGGCGTCCTTCACAAGCGTCTCAACATCCGGCCGTGCCAGGGCAACGCGTGGCCGCTCCTGCAGATCGTGGCCGACGCCGCTGCCGGGCACATGCTGGTTCTTGAAGTTGACCTGGTTGTCGAGGAACGGCATGATCAGGCTGGCCGCAGCACCGCCGGCGCGGCACTGTTCGCGCTCGTAGCTGCCCACGGGATCGTAGCTGTAGACGGCACCCTTGCCCTCCTCGTCGAGGCCGCCCAGGATGGCGTGTGTGTAGTATGGGAAGAAGCGCTTCTGGTACAGGATGGTCGAGAGGCGCTTGGCGCAGGCGTGGACGCTGATGGGCTTGCCGTGGCGGTAGCGGTACATCTTGCAGACGGTGTCGAGACGCTCCTTGAGGGCGGCGCCGTCGGCCGCGAAACCGACAACCGAAAGCACGATCGTGGCGTCCTTCTGGTCGGACGTCGTGCCGCCAATCTTGAAGACCTTGGGCGAGAATCTGCTGTTGATGGCGTAGCCGGCCGTGTGGCGAGTGTCGCCGGCCACAATGGTGAAGCTGTCGCCAGCAATGGCAAGGGTCGTGCCGCCGTTGTCAGTGTACCTAGGGGGAGGCATCAGGTCAGTGCAAGCTCAGGATAAACAGACGACGCTTCAATCCATCGATCCAAGAGAAAATTCGAATGCACGGTTACGTACGGATCAAAACGGTGTTGCCGTGCGCCCTCCGGTGCTTGCGTCTTGGGAGCGTTGGCAAAGGAGTAGCTTGGGCCGTCGTGGACGGGGTTCTGGTTGAAGATGGCAGCCATGGTGGGCAATGCTGAATATTAGAGCTCGGTATTAAAATGCAATGTCTATGATGTCGCTCGATCGTTAAATGGCTGTCGCGATGGAAGGGTCAGGACGTGGGTTATTGATTGAAGGTGGTGATGAGATGATGTGGCGATGAGGTCTTGCGATGGAGCTCAAGAAGCTCAAACCTGCTTGGGGGCTTTGGGTCTGGAGGCTGCCAGCCAACAACGCCGCAACGCGTCCGTGGGAGCCTTGCATTGAGCATTGACATAAGCAGGATGACTAAGATCACGTGCACAGCTAGCGAAGCTCTCTACCTAACGTGGCCTGTGATTGGCCCACAGCTACTCCAATTAAGCGGCCCGCTACAACCATGCTAATGGCGCCGTTGCCCCTAACAAGACAGGGACAGGTCCAGCCCTGTCTACTTTTTGGCTGCACCATTTCCTTGTTTCGCGCAAAGCATTTACGACATACTACGTAGCGTCGTACACTCGACGATTTCCCCAAGCTTTGGCTTCTCACGATAATTTCTCGAAAACGCAACCTCCCAGAGGGTGTTTGAAGCTGCGCAACTTTCACACTGCGACTGCACACGCTCACTGCCGCTCCCTCTGTTTTGAGAATTGCGCCTTTCGCTCCTTCCCTCACAAAGAACCCTTGAAACCCCATCTACCCCTTTTCTCCAAGTCCGCAATTCTGCATTAACATCACCATCACCACTCTTCGACCTTTGACTTTTCTGGCCACTTACCGCATTCCTTGTCGCAACCGCCACCATGGCTACACGCGACATTCGCCAGCGGGCTCTCCAGAAGATCGCTGCTTTGTCGGCTGCCAGCACTACTTCCTCGTTTGAGAAGTCCGACCTTGATCGACTGTGCAGAGCTTGCCCGAGCCATGTCAAGTCACCAACCACTTCCAATGGCTACGCTTCACGCTCTTTGGCGGGCCGTGTCCCCATGGTATGAATATCTTGCGTTCCTGCTTCATCTCAGCCGTCTGGGCTCTGCTCATACAGAAAACTCTTGCTAATACCCGTTCAGACCATTCGCGAGTTCGAGGTCCTCCTCGCTCTTTGCAAGGCTGCACCTCTTGTTCAATCTGGACAAAGTGCCCAACGTCTCACCCGACAGCTGCTCCCCTACATTCTCGACTCGCACGTCCAGACCTTTGTTCCGTCGCCCTTCTTCCGCCGCATCGAGCCCTCGCCCACCGAATCTCTATCCTTCCACGTCACCGCAGCTCTGCTGTCTCTCGGCATCCACCACGACGACGTCCACGAGGCTGTGTCCGATAATATCTGGGCCTTTTTGAACGCCTGTGCCCGCACGACCGATGCCATCCTCCCTCCCTCTGCGTCGTCTTCTCGCATCCTGAACGGAAACGGCGGCAGCAGCAATGTCAACAGCAGCATCGCCAGTGATGCTGGCGAGGACGACGGCAACCTCGAAGATGCCATCCGCACTGCGACCATTGCCGTGTCTCTTCTCGGCTTCCTCGATGCTGCTGCCGCCCAGGCCGACTTCTGGCGCTCCGGTGGCCGTCTTGCCCTAGTGTCGCGCCTGCGCAAGGTCCTGTCCGAGCCCTTCCTCATTGCTGTTGAGACTGCATTCTCGACCATTCGCAACTCGCACTCCACCGATCGCGTTGTCAAGGAGTGGAAGCGCCACCTGCGCCACTACTGGGAGACCGGCCGTCCTCTGGGCGCCATGCTTCTCCAACAAAGCTTCATGCAGTTGCTCGTAGCGGCCACCTCGCTTCTTGTCGCCGAAGTGTCTGCCCTCAAACGCACCCATGTGCTCGATCTGCTTCTGACCGGCGACGGCCTCCTCCGTCCTATGAGTGCGCGCAGTGGTGATGCCGATTATTCGTCGGTCGAGATTTTTGCCAGTGCCGTCGTCGACCAGATGAACTACCTCGAGGCCAGCTCCGATTTTGTGCGCATGGGATCGGCTGCTCAACAGACGTTGGCATTTTCCATTCGCGGCTCTGCCCTCGTGGGCTATCTCAACTGCTCCCGCCTTAACGAGGATGCCGCAGATGCAGATGTTCTCATGGGATGGCTCGCGGACTCCCTGGCCGATCCTGCGCAAATGGCCGACGATGGGCTGTCATCTGTGGTCCTCAAGTCGCTGGCTCTCATTTGCCGCATCTCTCCCGAATACGCTGCCAACGTCAGCAAGCTCCTGCCGCGCTACATTGTCCAGAGCGGTGCTCGTGGTGTGTCTATTGATATTGCCTCGGCCGGCCTGGCCTCTGTCCTCCGCATGCTGTCGACCGATGCCATCATCACGACCATCTACACACTCGGAAACGTTCTGAGTACTGGCAATGAGCACTCGCTCGTCGATGGCGCGTCTGGACTCGACTCCAATGGGGGCAATCTGGAATCCGTTGCCCAGATCTACCAGGGCCGCCAGTCGACCGGCAGTTCCATCTCTCTTCAAATGAACAGCGACGAAGACACGTCGGTCATCTATGGCAACGTTGTGCAGGCCATTTGCGGCATCGCCAGTGCTTGCAAAGATACCAAGATCACGGCCCTCGCACAGTCTATGCTTCTACAAAAGATTGATAAGATCAACAGCACGGTCGATGCCAAGATCATCCCGGCAGCCGCGGTGCTTGCTCTGAGTGGTGGCCAGCTCGAGTTCCGCTCATTGCTCAAGACGTTCACTCGCATCTGCCACATTGCCACAGTCGAAAACAGACCAAACCTGCTCGTCGCCGTCATGAACGCCCGCAACTACTTGTCGTCCCACGTCAAGAAGGACTCCCAGCTGTACGACATCTACTGGGAGCATATGCTCGACGACATCATCTCCAAGGGTGATGTTCACCAAACACATCACGCCAAGGAATCAGACGTCGAACTGGCTGCTTGCGAGATTGCAGAACTTCTCCAGCCTCTGGCCGTCTTCATGTCCGCCAACGACCTTGCCCTGGACGGTGCCATCGACGATGACGCCCATGCCCTGATCCGCGACGCATGGTTCAACATTGTTGTCCACGGCTTCACGCCGCTTACACCGCGGGGAAAGAAGTACCTCAATGAGCTCCGCGTCATGGCCGTCCACTCGCCGCCACTTGTCGCAGAGCAACGTGGGGAACAGGTCGAAAGCGACATTGAGCTGAACACGGTTCTTCGCCGTGGTATGAGCTCGGAACGCGAGGCCATGCAGAAAAAGACACTCTCTGAACTGGTGCCTGGCAAGGCGTCTGAAATCCGTGGCCTGAGCTACCGTAAGGTTATCTTCCTGCAATCTGCGTATCTCGTGGAAAGCCTGCGCGCCGATGCAGGCGACTGCACCAAGGCCATCTCCTACTTCCTGGAACCCAGCATGCGCCGAGGTGATGTGACCAGCATCATGGAGGGCATCACCTCCGTAGTCGTCGACAAATACCTCAAGAAGACGCTGTCTGGAACGGACGTCAGCTTCTCGGCCCAGTACGCAGCCTCCCAGCTTGCCGCTATCTTCTGCAGCTGCTGCCATCGCATCGAGCGCGTCCAACAAGCTGCCTACGTGTGCGCTGACCGCATCATTCGGGATGTGCCTTCTGCCCTTTGCCACCGCTCCTCCCTCTTCGCGCTCCTCGAGCTGCTGTCGCTGATGTGGATGAGCTGCCTCGAGTCCGAGACCGACATGTACGCTCCCAACAATACCTTCTCGTCTGTCCGTGGCAATGTCACCGTCGAGCTGTCAGACGACTACAGCCTCCGCCGTGTCACACTGAACACGCTTTACAAGAAGGCAAAGGCCTGGGTGTCTGGCGTTATCGGTTTAGCTCCGGCCGATGTCAAGGGGCTGCTTCAGACGTACTTGTCTGAGTGGGACGACGATGGTGCATACGGCCACATATCACTTGGACGTTCATTTGCCATGGAGATGGGCTTCTCGATCCCGTCAAGCGACCAGCGCCTGACGTCGCTCGACCGCTTTGGCGAGATTGGCGTCAACACTGCCTCCAATTTCGTCGCGCAGTACACCTCGCGCCAGGAGTACCGCTATGCCGAGCCTCTACCCGACCGCAGCATGGAATGGCTCTCCTTCATGCGCCTTGATCGGCGGTCGTCGTTCCTGCCCAACAACAACGACTCTGACAGCGCCGATGCCGTCAGTGCCTTGGCCCATATTGAAGAGCGTGTTCTGCACAAGAAGCCAACTCCTTTCAACGACATCCAGAGCATTCTGCGTCGTGCCGCATCTCTTCTCTGCCGCAGCGAAGGAGACCAGAATGCCATTGTCCAGTACTTGGTCAGCATTCCCTTTGCCATGTTCACCAAGGCATCTATCAAGTTGGGCGTGTCACTGTGGCTTGGTGTGATGCACGAAAGCCCACGTATGGAACCCCGGATCCTCGGTGCCGTGCTCCAGCAGTGGGAAGTCAGCATCCAGAGGCGGCAAGGCCTGTTCAACCATGCGGTTACAGACCCGGATCCGTTCTTCCTAGAGATGCAGTTTGCGCCCACCGATGCTATCGCCGTTGCCAAGCATGGCCAGCATATTCACAATCTTCTCGGGCCCCACTCCCGTCTGCTGCAGTTCCTTCAGAGCCACTTCAATGCCACCCGCCTTGGTAGCGTCGACGTTCAAAAGGGTTTCTTGCGCATGCTCGATGTGACTCTGGATGCCATCAAGACGACCGGCAAGCCGCATCCGATTGCGCGCGAGCTGTGGTTCCAAATTGTCCTGTTTGGCCTGCGCGTGCTGCGCTTCAGCTCCACGATCAGCTCCATTGCGCAGTGGCGCCTCAAGGATAAAATTCTGTCGGCTGCGCTCTGCTGGTTCAGCGGGACGCTCAAGTGGACCTTTGGCAGCAGCAATCTCCAGCTCAAGACGGAGATCCGTTTGTTGTCGGATGTCATGGCGGCAGTCAAGGCCGTGTCCTTCATTGGCTCTCATCAAGTCAACGCGCCCATCAAATCTTTGCAGGCCAAAGAAACACTGCTTCTGTTGCTCTTGGAGAACGAGCAGATGCGCCTCTCTGTGTGGGCATACCCTCTGAACGAGCCAAGCAAGACCCATCCCCACCATCTGGCTCTTACCCACCACGGCCACAAGGACAACAAGGGATCTATCGACGCCCTCGTCCCCCTGATTCGCACTGCATGGCAAGAAAGCCCTGCCTTGGCCATCCAGCTGGCTGCGCGCTTTGAGAATCCGCGAGTACACAAGGAAGTCCGGTGGCTGTTGTTGAATTTCCCGTCCAAGGCGATCGATGAGCCAGAAGCACTGCCCATTCTTCTTGACGGCTCCCTGCCGCAGGACGTCAGTTTCCAACTCAAGGTATGTACTCACACTCTTTCTGTTTATTGTTTATTGTTTATTGCCAGTTTTATTTGTTTATTTGTCTAACATCACGCAGTATCTTCTCTACTGGGCTCCTGTCAACCCCATCACGGCCGTCACGTACTTTATGCCGTCGTTCGAGTACCACCCGTACCTTGTCCAGTATGCCATGCGCGGCCTCGAGAGCCACCCCGTGGCCATCACGTTCTTCTACGTCCCGCAGATTGTGCAGACGCTGCGTTACGATGCTCTTGGTTATGTTGCTCGGTACATTTGCGAGACGGCGCAGTTCTCGCAGCTGTTTGCCCATCAGATTATCTGGAACATGAAGGCGAACGCCTACAAGGACAACGACGCCGAGATTCCCGATGAGATCAAGCCCACGCTTGACGGTGTTATGACACGGATGACGACGTCCTTTTCGGCGATCGACCGGCAGTTCTACGAGCGCGAGTTTGCCTTCTTCGACGAGGTGACGAGCATCTCGGGCAAACTCAAGCCATACATTAAGCGGTCCAAGCCGGAGAAGAAGCAAAAGATTGAAGAGGAGCTGCGCAAGATCAAGGTCGAAGTCGGTGTGTACCTCCCTTGCAACCCGGATGGTGTCGTCATTGGCATCGACCGCAAATCGGGTAAGCCTCTGCAGAGTCATGCCAAGGCGCCGTACATGGCGACGTTCCGGATCAAGAAGTCCAAGGGCAGCAGCATGGGAACGACGGATGACATGCTCGAAGAGGTCAACGAGAATGCCGCTGTGGCTGTTGCGAACGGCGCTGCCAGCAGCAGCAACGCGCTTGTCAAGACGGCCGCCGCCAACGACGCCAACGCCGCGCTTGCTCCCGAAAACACAATTGAGGTGTGGCAGTCGGCCATTTTCAAGGTCGGCGACGACTGTCGGCAAGACGTTCTTGCACTCCAGATGATTGCCGCTTTCCGGGGCATCTTCCAGGGCGTGGGTCTTGACGTATTTGTCTTCCCCAACCGCGTCACTGCAACAGCGCCTGGTTGCGGTGTCATTGACGTGCTGCCCAACTCCGTGTCGCGCGATATGCTGGGCCGCGAGGCGGTCAACGGTCTGTACGACTACTTCATCTCCAAGTACGGTAACGAGGACGCGCTGCGGTTCCAGGAGGCGCGGACTAACTTTGTCAAGAGCATGGCCGCGTACTCTGTCATTTCGTTTCTGCTGCAGTTCAAGGACCGGCACAACGGCAACATCATGATCGACGACGCCGGCCACATCCTGCACATTGACTTTGGCTTCTGCTTCGATATTGCGCCCGGCGGCATAAAGTTTGAGCGGGCGCCGTTCAAGCTGACGTCGGAAATGGTGGCCGTGATGGGCGGCAGCACGGACCACCAGGCGTTCCAGTGGTTCGAGGAGCTGTGCATCAAGGCGTTCCTGGCGTCGCGGCCGTACGCGGAGAAACTGTCGCAGATGGTGCTGCTGATGATGGACAGCGGGCTGCCGTGCTTCAAGCCGGAGTCGGTCAAGCACTTTTTGGAACGGTTCGTCTTGGAGAAGAGCGAGCGAGAGGCGGCCGAGTTTATGCGGGACCTGATCAAGAAGAGCTATGCAAGCTACTCGACGGGCCTGTACGACCAGTTCCAGTGGATGACGAACGGCATCCCGTATGCTTCAAACTAAGGGGTACTGACAAGGCGGGCGTTGATATGTTGATATGGCGATGAGTTGGTAATACTAGCTTAGAATCTGTTTTTGATATAATTTTCTTCATTTTAGTTTTTGGTTCATCCTCATATGTCCCTCGTTCGATTTGTTGCCTTCAGCATCGTTTGTCACTAACACAGGTCTTCCAGCCATGACAAGGTCGGCCACCCTGCCAGTGTCAGTGAAGAGGAGGCACGAGAATCGACGATATAAAACAGCATATATCAGCCGGTGATCATGGCTTCAGACTCTTTCTTGGTGTGCATTTTTTTTTCCCACACTATCAAGCACTTGATTTTTTGTCCTTATTTTTTGTCATTGTCAGACAGCGTCCTGATCTATGTCCATATGAACAGCCGCCATGATCGCAGCCCGGCAGTATATTCGGGATTCAGATCCGTAAGTACCAGCCATGTTATCGTGAATAATAAAAGGAAGAAAAAAAAAAAAAAAAAAAAAAAAAAAAAAAAAAAAAAAAAAAAAAAAACAAAATAAAAAAAAAAAAAAAAAAAAAAAAAAAAAAAAAAAAAAAAAAAAAAAAAAAAAAAAAAAAAAAAAAAAAAAA
>WNYC01000099.1:0-100667 GCA_021396375.1 Sporothrix mexicana | reverse complement strand
AAAAAAAAAAAAAAAAAAAAAAAAAAAAAAAAAAAAAAAAAAAAAAAAAAAAAAAAAAAAAAAAAAAAAAAAAAAAAGAAAAAGCTTTCGGCCTCGCCCTTTTGTCCTCTGCCTCGGCCGAGGCTCAATTGCAGTCAATATTTACAATAGCACCCGAGCAGCAACGACGATCTGAAATGTGGAAAAGAAACGTGGAAGTGGAAAAAAAGTCGAAAAGAGGCAAGTTATCGTGCGACCTCTGCACTTTCTGGCAAAACACTGCGATGATTATCGTTTTTCACGATCGGCAGCTGAGCGCTGTAATTGCCCCAAAACGTCGAAAACGATTAGCTCTGTCACAAGCAGGCCAGGTCACGTCCGTGAGTTAGCCCTGGACTTAGGGCGGCCAGGGGCATTATTACGGAGCACTGGTGCATTGCTCAATATGCCCTACCAGGTGGCCCAGTAGCGCTGAAAATTTTAGTTGACCACAGATATGGGAGGCAAAACGGGGGAAACGCAGTGTTGTCTTCATAAGTGAATCGCGCATGTCGTTGAAACCCAGCCGACATCTTTCATCCAACGTCCACGAGGGATACGGCGTCTCTTATGTAAAGAAGTGGTAGGGCCATCTACTGTATGTTGTCGTCTCAAACTAAGGCAGCACAACTTGCACAGGGGAGTTGTTTTCCACCCTACACCGATTTACACGGGAGCTCGTATGCATGCCAACGAAGTGGTCAGAACTGTGATGTAGAAAACGGAACGGATACCCGGGGAAACGGCCTTTGGCTCCAGTCCTTGGTAGTTCCTTCCATAAAAACTCTATTAACATGTCGGACAATATCTTCCACTTGTTCCTGACCTTCTCGATTGTCAACACGGCCGTGGTCCCTTCGCTCCTTCCCATCTCCCAGAAGAAACCGTTGTTCCCCTCCAGGAGGGGCCTCCTAACCCCAAGTGCAATCTTAAACCCATCTCTGATTTGACCAGGGGACTCCACTTTCGCCAAGCCCAAATCTCCAGGGAAAGAGGAAAGAGGGGCCTAGCGAAACTGGGTCCCGTCCGACCAAATTTATTCTCCTTCCTGCCTCTCATGTCGAAAAACGTCTTCAAAACTCTCCCCAAAAGGGCAACCGCTCGCGTTTGTTTAAAGGGAAGGGTTTTCTGAGCGTGTCTGGGGGGATGTTCTTCATCGTGACTAACCGTTATGTTACAGGGGTCTGGCAAGCCACAATTTTACGCCCCCGTTTTATTTACGATACATGGAGACAACGGGTGTTCGTTGGTGTTTCGGGGCCCGTAAGCACCCGGCCAGGCAGGTTGGGTCGCTTTTTGGTGAGTGTGGGACATGGGTGCAAGCACGACCGGAGCCACGGAGGTTAATTGACTGCGCGAGCCGAGTCGCGTCGTGTACGACGTATGGAAGGAGCGATTTGACCTGTTGGATGCGAGGCAAGACCCCACGAACATTTGCAATTGAGACATTTTTCCTGACTCTCCGACTCTCTTTCGAAATGCTTGTCACATCCTTATGAAGCACATAGACGCTGTCCTTACACCAACAATATCCCACACGATCGTCACATGGTCGGCACGCAGGCTGTTCTCAAGAAAGAGGACCCTGACTTCAAGATAGTCCACAGCCAAAAATAGTGATTCAGATGGCATGCGGCCCAAAAGTCGGTCTGAATCCGTCGTCTTTTTTCTTTGTTTCTATCAGATTGTGCCTGTGCTGCTCAATGACGACAAATGGGCCCTCAAGCGAGAGCGAGTGAGCCAATCCGGCCAGCCCGCAAGCTTTTCAGATCGGCCCTTGCTCATGCAAGGAATCGCCCTTTTTTGCCGGCTGCCTGCTCCCAAGCCCACTACGGCATATCAAAAATAGGCTCAACAGGCTCAGAAGGCTCAAAAAGGTGAGCAAAACGGCTCACAAAAGAAGGTGCATCAGAAGAAGATTCGGGACAAGCATCATTAGATGCATTAGTCTCTGCGTTGACCTCCTGCACGACGACGAAGGTATTTTCAACCATTCAGACCGTTTGCCTTGCCGGCCACCAACAACAGCTATGACGACGGAGCGTCAGATGCAAAGAACGTTGTCATCCTCCGAACGCGTCCTCACTTTTCTCTACTTTTCAAGTTCTTTCGCAGCATCGCACCGTTTTAAACGCTCCGAAGTGCCGGCGCGTGATCAAGGCTGCGAGGGATCTACAGAGGAGGCTGGTCTTATTTGTGGCAGATACCGACTGGTATCGTTGGCCAAAGAGTTGATAGCCTGGTTGATATTAATATCTCGGGGATTTTGTGAGGACTGTTTCTGTCTCTGGCGTCCCAGGTCCTCGAATGTTTGTTCACAAGCAGACAAGATTTCTCTTTATCTGTGACAATCGGCGACGGCCGCCATCCAACATCTTGACCAGCCTTTTCAGTGTCGTTATCTCAGCCCATCGTGAGTCGAGTGACTACACAGAACACACTGTCTCAGACATGCAGCACACGCTTGGCAGAAAAGGGTCGAGCTGAGCGGCGCTTAAACGCTGGAGGCGTTATTGTGTACATGTACGACTACACAACAGCAAAGAGGCGTCCTGTCATCCTGGAATCGACTTTCAGAACGTTCGGTTCCAAGCCATGAGGTCCATTCAGTGATCTCCTCTCCGAGTCTATTTGGCGGCGCCACATACGTCGTTGGTGCTATTGTCTTCGAACTTTCGCCTTCAACCTTTTGATTCCGTGCTCCGTATTACACTGCGTATGCCTTGTGTCTTTGCTGGCTGCCTTGCAAAAAAAAAAAAAAAAAAAAACGCAACACGATCACGATGCGATGCTTGTCGACAGCAAATTGCCCGATCGGACGGCCCATTGCTCCGTTCATTTCAAAAAGATGACTGCTATTTTTGAATTCCAGGGAAGGGTCCAGGGCAGCATTCACAGCGTCCCGTGCGGATCCTTCAGATACAGTGGGACTTTGTGCTGTCGCGTGTCTTGATGGCATTGGCGAAGCGTTTATCCTCTTTCGGCCTCCGTTTTTTCATGCGCTGTGGATCCCTTTTCATACTTTTTACTCTTATTTTCCAGTGAGACGGTGGCTTGCAGGGATCATGCTCATGTTGCAGCCCACCCTTCTCTCTCTCTCTCTCTCTTTTTTTTTTTTTTTCTTGGGAACGGTCGCGCCTCGAGTTGCCCAAACCCGAGCCTTCCGAATCCAAGCGAATTTTCACTCGTTTTCAAGATGAACAGAAACGAGAACCCACTCTTTGTTTCGGCGGGCCAGCTTTATTTTACGGAGTATGTTGTCGTCGAAACGGAGAGGGCCCTGAGATGCTCTCATTACATTTCACTCACTGCTATCGCTTGATGCCATTTTCACGATTTAAACGACATCACAGAAAGCCTCGTGCTACGCCGGAACTGTAGCACAGTGAGACACTTACATGGTGGTTAAAAGGGGATAAGAATCTGAAGGGGAGAGGGAGAACAGTAGAGAGAGAGAGAGAGAGAGAGAGAGAGAGAGAGAGAGAACAATAAGAAAAGAGAACAGGCGATAGAAACAGGGCTGGGCATCACATGTGCACTTGCATGGACCTACTGAACAATCATGCATGCTTGCACCAGACACGATGCTCGCTGCGAATAGGCGTTGGGCATCTACGCAGCGCGCACGTCACAGGTCCTGCAAAAGTTTTGATGCGAGTGACCATACCCGGACAGCAAGAAGCTAACCCCCCACGACTGCTTGAGTGGCCGAGTGCTCCGGCAGAATGTTCATGAGTGGTTCTCAAAGGAGAATTGCATACAAGAACACTCTTTGCATTTCATTTGGCCATAACGAAATGTGAGATGTCGGAAGAGGCCCGAGAATGATAAACGGCACTCGTATGTCGTTTATCGTCTTCTCATTTGCTCGACACCGATTTACGATTTACGATTTACGAGGTTGGAGTGCCTGAGTGCGTCGTGCCCAAATACCGAAAACGGTATCAGTCTTTCAAGTCTTTCAAACACAGAAGCGGCTGATCGTCATTTTACGCTCCCAGATTTCTGCATTTTCTCCATTTTCCCATTTTGACGTCTCGTTCACACTTGCCGCTCCCCTCTGGTTCTTTGGTCCATCAAATGGCGAATGGCATTTTACCACTTTCATTAGGATTCTCCCGCACGCGTCACGCGATTAAGGTTTGTGCCTTTTTTGCCTTTTTGCCTCCCTGCTACCCTTGCTTTGCTGCACTTTCTCGTCTCAGATCTCTTTGTTCGTGAGCTATTTCCCATTCCATCGGGCGCGAGATGCGCCTGAGACAGTACGAATAAAAATCACAACGCGTGTTCCTCGTGGTAGGTCATGTGTCACTGATTCCTTCAAAACTGTCGCTGAGCGCTTCTCAGGAATATCGAGGGAGCGAAGATTTCGCCTGGCAGACGTACATCTCAACGCCATCTCGGATTTGAATATCAGCCTCTCTGCAGAATAGAATAACACGAGAAGTACGACATACGACGTATTGCAAGGCCCGGGGAAGCAAGCACGGGCAAAGAAGCAAACCCGTGTTCTGTATTCCAATTCCCTGTCTCTTATGCGCCTATGAAGCCTTAACGCCGTGGTTCCATCCAAAGTCGGCTTCGCCCATCACGATAGGGCTGCATGGCGTCTATTTGAAATCACAGGAAAGCAAAAATTGTCATCTCGCAGAAATTGGACGAAGCTCTCAATTGAAAACGGGTCCTATTGGTTGGCAAAGAGGACACAAAGTAGCTTTGAAAAACATCACCGGAGATTGCAGCTGTCTCGACTCGCTGAATCCTCTTCTTCCAGTGCTTACGTTCCGAGTACGCGGAATGCGAAAGGAAAGTGCTCACTGTTCTCGGTGCTCCTCTCATCTCAGGCCTCCCGTCTCGCTTCCGTCTTGATGTCTCTTTCCACTGTCCAACAGGCAAAAATTGGACAAAAACCAACCAATGTCTCATTCAGGAGGAGGGGCTGCAATCTTAAATTCTGGGGCAGGTAAGGGTATCGTGGGACACCTGGGACGGGTTGCCGCGTAAGAGTTGCAAGGCTAGACCCGATCCAGGGGTCTGTGTGGAAGGTCTATGGAGAAGAAAAAAGACAGAACAGGCAAAATGACAGGGGGAAAGACAAGGTCAGCAATCGACAAGGCCTTTTGAGAGAGGCCCCAGAGAGCCAAGCAGGCAAGCTCTCAAGAGAAGCGAGAGAAACAGAAGGAAACAAGAGGGCCCCAAGACAAGCCCACTGAATCCTGATCATGGTTGGCGGGGAAAGCCTTCCGTGGGAAAGCTGTTGAGCTATCACGCGTGTCGAGCAAGGTATTGGGAAATCACAATTGTTAGTATTCAATTTCCCGAACAGACACAGAAAAGGCGAAATAGGAGGATCGCAGAATAGGGGCATGGTTGAGACGTATATTGCATGCAACGGTTCGGGCACACGACCTCCAGACGCGTCTTTTTCCTCTCTTTCATGGCAAGTTACGCTCTGGCCTTGCTTCCGCGTTGCTCGGATGTTGAACATTGAAAGAAATACACGCAAAAATAGGGGCGGACAAGAGAACGAGCCATTAAACAAGAAAATAAGGTTAAAGCTGGGCCGATAAGATGAGGTCAAGCTCTCGATGGACAGTGCTTACAGACTCGAACAATGGCCTGTGCATGTTACTTGCTTGTTTGTCTGTGGCGTGTAAGTTCTGCAAAGGGGTCGAGAGGTCCGACGGAGGCCGAGAGAGCAAAATGGAGAGAAAGGTAGATGGACGGATACACCCGCATCTGTCGTATGCAGAGCCGGCCCATCTGTCAGGCTGAAAGGAACTAGGATACGGAGGTGTTTGCCAGATACGATTTGCTCGACCTGAATACGTCGTACGAGGCAATGCTCTCTCCAAGCTCTCATCTCCTCGATAACGACCTCCAGCAAGCAGTTGTCATCGATAGCCACTCATACAGAATAAATCAACATCATGACGCCGGCACAAGCAACACGGGACCAAGCTTGATACACATAGGATGATCAAAGGAAAGTAAGCGCTGTTGCGTTTATGAAAGTCGTCGCCGTCGTGTGTATAATGAGGCTCTTGCAAAGCAGATGCTCGAATAGCATAAATGGTGGTAAAGAAACAAGAAAACAGGAGGCCACAGTACAACAACAACAAAGGCATAGGCATGATATAAAGCTGATACATAAGGAATACAGAACCAGTCCATATTGAAAACAAGAAGCCGGAAAGACCGGCGGAGAGCAGGAAACGAAAAGACAAACGGAAAGCTCGCCAGTTGCCGATAACGTCATGAGGAATAGGATTAAAAAGGAGGGAATTTCAAGAGCAGGTAGCAAAAAAGGAAGGAAAGGACCACAGAGAACAGGTAGAGTTCCTACCCTCTACTGCCCACGCCGGTCCATAGGCCTTTCGTCGTCTCAACCACCTTGTTCACCTCCATGCCCGGCCGCAGAGACATGGGTACGGCATTGATTGGCGGAGCGTCAGACATGCCGACGTCGTTGGTACCGTCATTGAGTCCGCCCATGTGCAGCCCGTCCTTTTCTATCTGCGTACCGTAGCCAGAGTCGTCCTTTTGCATCGACGGCATGCCGTTGCTGCCGCCAGCTCCTAAAGGATGTGCACTTGGCGATGCAGGCCCCCGGTTGGGAGTGACACCGTTTCCACCGTTGTTGTTGTTCCGCGCCGGCTCTCGTGACCGCGCGCCATCCATGCGGCCCTGCAGGCCGCCCTCCCGCAGCTTATTGATAGCACGCACCGTGTCGATGGCTGCGTGCAGTGTGCGCCGTGCATTGAAGTTCTTCTTGACCGTCGGCAGCAAGTTGGTCTTGTCAGTCTGGCCAGCCAAGAAGGGGTGCTGGAGTGCCTCGTGGGCGGTCATGCGTTGTGAGGCGTCGATTGTCAGACAGCGGCGAATAAAGTCCTTGGCCGCATCGGACACACCACGCCAATAGTCGACAGGTGTAAACGAATAGTCGGCCTGGAGAATGGCCTGCATCTCCTCAAAGTCGTTATCACGGTCGAACGGCGTATAACCGCAGAGCAAAAAGTACGTGATGACGCCCAGGGCCCAGATGTCGACGGGCTTGCCGTGGCCAATCTTCTTGAAGATCTCCGGTGCCATGTAGCCCGGTGTGCCACATGTTGTCGTGAGGACGTGGAACTGCTCCTCGTCCATGATACGAGACAGGCCGAAATCGGCAATAAGGAGGTCAGCGTTGTCCTCTGGGGTGCGGAAGAGCAGGTTCTCGGGCTTGAGATCACGGTGGACGATGCCATGGTCGTGGAGGTAGGCGACGGCCGAGAGGGTGGCACGGATGAGGTCGGCGGCGTCGGATTCGTAGTACGAGCCCTTGCGACAGATACGGTCGAACAGCTCGCCGCCAAGAGCAAGATCGGTAACGAGATAGAGGTTGTTCATGGTCTCAAAGTAGTCGACGAGCGTCAGAATGTTCTTGTGTCCCATGGAAACCTTTTTGAGGACGGCAATCTCATTGCGAATCTATTGAAGAGGGCATATTAGCAAGCGTTTCCACACAGATGAGTCAGGCAGTCATCTTGATATATATTGCAATCCAAATTCATGCAATCCAAAGCCAAGAAAGTCAAACACGCACCATGTGCTCACGTCCGGCCATCAACCGTTTGTTAATAACTTTGGCAGCATAGCAGCGACCCGTGTCGATGTGCACACACTCCTTGACAACTGAGTATGATCCGGCGCCGAGTGTCTTGCCGACTTTGTAGCGGCACGGCTGGACCTGAGGTGGGGGGGCTTTGGAGGCCATTGTGTGTGATAGTGGAGGGCGCAAAGACGCAAGGAGGCCGAGAAAGGAGTGTGGGCGTCGAGGAGCAGATGGTAAGGCAGAGATGGGCCGCGCCGTCAAATAAAATAAAAAAAAAGGAACGACGCGAATCGGACACAAATCGGTCGAGACCGGTCGGGGCTATCGAGTGTCGAGAAAAGTCGAAGAAAGTCGACAAAAGTAAAACGGGCGAGATCGTCAAAGGGTCTGGGCAGCCGTTTGCGGGGTTCGCTGGGCGTCGCTATCGCAAGGCACGGATGTGCAACGTTGGGCTCGGTTGCCTGCAGGACGGGTTGTGGATGCTTGGCTTCGATTCGGTATGTCGTTGAATCGTCGTCGACGTTGAGGTACACAAAAAAGTTGACGCTGGAGGATTCTCTCGGCTCTCGAGGAAAGAGAAGAAGCGTCGTTGCAAGTTCGAGAGTGAGAGTGAGCAAAGCAGAATGGCGGAAGGAGGGGAGGGGACCAGTGGGGCCCCGGTTTTTTCTCCTGCTTGGACTGGACTGGGCTAGACTTGAGCTTTTCGCAGAAATACAGAAGGGAAGGGGCGGCCTGGGCGCGGCCTAGTTAGGAGACTAGCGAAGCAACTGACACCAGTCAACACTAACTGACACCAACGGTCCAGGCCCTTTTTGCCTCTTTTCCGACATGCACAGGGCTGCGGGGCACCAAACTCAGACACCACGCATCACGCACCTTCCTCACCTCCTTCAGGGTACCAAATCACAGAATGGCCAGGCCCTATCAAGCAGGTGAGAGGCAACGTATTCAGCTGCTCTTTCCCTCACCCACTCTCTGTATCTCTGTAGTCTGCAGGCCTCGTATTTGCACAAGGGCCGTCTGCAATGTCCCACTCTGTATCTCCTCTGTAGGGCCATTCTGTGAGCACGGTGCTTCTGGAATCATTTATCAGCAAAGCCTCAGCAGAACCGTCGATCGACCGGCGAATGCAGACAAAACAAGCAACGAGGAGGCGGGCAACAACAACAGCAACAACCACGGCCGAAAACCCGGCCTGCTGGTCTGATCTGGCCCGGGGTCTTTCTTGGCAGTGAGGTAGGATTTAGGTTTGTCAGAATGCAGCCCAATCCAAAACGAAACAAAGAGGCCAGGCGGTCGACAGGAAATGAAGCCAATCGCGAAGCAGACTCAGCATGTTGCACTTTGCTCTTCTGGCTTCTTGTTGGTGCATCGATGAGACTTGGCCGCTCATTGGGCTGTCGTTCAGCCACACGTCTTTGAACGCTCAGTCGAAACCGCCGCCACCGCCTCGCCGAATCTGCTTCTTGCTGCTGTGCTTCTTCTTTTCCTTAATCCTCGCTGCATGGAAGGATTTCTCTCTGGAACTCGGTTAGAAGATGGCCCAAAAACACATGTGCACGCTTCCGGAGTACATCCGCTAGCTGTCAACTGGCAACTGCCACCGCCATCACTTACACTTCTTTATATTTGGCCGCTTTGTCTGGCGGTGTCTCGCCCGGCACCGTCCCCTCATACAGCGCCACCAGTTCCTCGAACAGCTTCTCGCGGTTGGCCTCGGCATTGGCTGAGCGCGATCGCTGTGCTTGCGCCTGGACCGTTAGGCTGTCTGTGGCTTTCGTATAGTATCGCGACGAGCGCAGCCGATCGCGGAGAATCTTGGGCATCGTGCCCATGAGCTCGCCAACCATCCACGTCGTCGTAGCCTTTGTTTCCGTCTTGTTGACGTGCTGTCCGCCAGGACCGCTGGACCGCGAGAATGTTGTGTTGCCCTTGGGCAAGGCATCTTGAGCAAACGTCTGGCGCCACTTGCGCGCCGCCTGCAGTTCCTCTGGGTCAAGACCACTCTCGAATGCAGAGTATCGGTCATGTTTCCTCCGTAGGGTTGAGGTTACAAAGCTATGTGACAATACCGACGAGCCAGGTCTGAGGCCAAGGTTTGATATCGACACAGGCGACAACCTAGCTCGGCGGAAGATGCCGTCCGCCAGCATTGTAAAGTGGGCGGCTTTGAATGCTTGTGGTGTCTGAATCGTTCACAGGTCGAATTTCCAGGGTCAAAAAGAGATAAAGACTGGTGTTGCGGGTTGAAAAGTACGCGGTCGTCGTTTGATACTGGCCGAAAAGTTCGCGCCAGTGATCGCTCGCCAATTTAAGCTCCCGCCGCCCCACAGCTGAGAGCAAGACGTCACTCCAAGACAACGTGAACCGACATTTAAGGTCTCGCTGTCTTCGTTTTACTGATTTATTATGTGGAATGTATTCAATACTGCCTGTAGGTTTTCGTCTTCGTTTATTGATAGGTGGGATACAATTGTTGGTTTTTTTTTAGCAAAAAACCCTCCTAATTATTATTATTATTATTATCCGCCTTTCTCAGTCAGTCCTGACTATTGGCGACTAGTTAGGCAGAACCCTTATGGGGAAAAAACTACTATAGAACTATGTGTGTAAACTTTCTGGCTTACGGGGTGTGTGGGCTCAAATAAACAAGTAGGGTGCGAAGTTAAAGGTGTGGGATAAAACAATTTAAAGTGGGGAGGAAGGTAGACGTGGTGAACAAAGGGATAGAAAAGGGGGGTGTGTGGTGTATAGCTTGCTTTTTTTCTTTTTCTCCGGCGTTGATACCGACCGCTCGAGCATTGTTAGTGCTATGACGAGCTTACCGCCGTTATCGTTTTCGGCGCTCGATTATTCGATAATTAAGATAGAGGTGGAGGTGGACGAGGCGGTTATTACCGAGATTATAAAGGTATTAAGCGAGGTAACTTTAGCCGTAATTATAAAGGTATTAAGCGAGGTAACTATGGTCGAGATATCCTTTGAAGAGTAAACTTTGATCGAAGCCGAGGAGCGCCGTGTTCGTAAGGTTAATACCGTTGATTATTTTCGTACGTTAACTTTAAAGAGTAAACTTTGATCGAAGCCGAGGAGCGCCGTGCCCGTAAGGTTAATGCCGTTGACGGCCGGTGGGGGGGTCGGTCGAGGTAAGTGAGGGTAATAGTGATTTTTCGAGCTTTTTAATAAGGTTATATTTCGGGAGTTTTTCGTTTTAAATAAGTTAACGGAGGATTAGTTTAATTATTAAGTTTTTTTAAATTAATGGTTAAGCTTTTCGAAGGTTTGGGGTTAGTTTGTTAGTCGTGGTAGTATCTCGGTGTATAATAAAATTATATACTCGGCCGTTTTATTTTCGGCGCCGTAAAAGTACTTCGGGGAGTTAATTGTATAGCGTTTAAAAAGGTATACGCGTAGGCCGATATAGTTAGTTCGTATTTACGTTAAAAGGTTACTCTCGGTTTTTATTAAATATAAATAACGGCGTCGTACAGCCTTCGCGGTTTAGTAAAGTAATTTAAAGGTAGTAGCTTTCGTTAAGTTAAAGTTTACTTTTTGTTATTACTAAGCTTTTTAACAGTCGGCGACTATAACTTAATTTACTTTTTTAAAAAAGGGTAGCGAAAGCGAAAGGGGGAAAAGTAAATAATAGTTAATAAACGGTTAAGGGTAATAAACCGTACTTCGAATAATTTAAGTTTTTATTTAATAGTTTAGTTAAAATAAAAAAACGATTTAACGGTAGTTTAAATATAAGTTTAATAATAGTATATTTATTTCGAAGTAAAAGAAGTAAATAAATATAAACTGGTATATTTTAAAGACGGTGCGAAGATATTTATAAAAGATAATGTTAAAAGAAGTAGTCGGTTAACGGTTATTTATTTTTTAAAAAAAATATTTACGCCGTAAACCGTAATACTTCGAAGTATTACCGTATAAATTATATGTGTTTACGAAAGCGTATAACTTTACGTTTTCTTAGTAAGTTTTGTAAAGGCGTAACTTTATATAGTAAAATAGTATTTTATTTATCGAAGGTACTTTAAAAAAAAATTTTTTTTATCGAGCTAAATACTAAGGAAACGGGCCAACGGGCGGGGTGTAAGGACGGTGGCTCGGTTTAACGTAAACGTTGTTATTAAGGCCGTATAAGTACGGGAGAAGTAAAAAAGCTCGTTTTTCTTTAACTCGAATATAACGCTTTTCGACCGTACTTACTTCGTAATAGTATTTTAAGCTTTTTATAAAAAGTAATAATAAAAGCTTATTATATAACCACTCGCGAAAAAGTTAGTGTCGTCTACAAACTTAAAAGTAATAATTCGGTGGTATTAATAAAAGGCTTAATATAACGGCGTCGTGAAAAGGATAAATAAAATAGGCGATAACGGGGACCCTTACGGGACGCCGGCGGTGACGTGGCGCGGCGGCGCCGTCTTCTTATTAAAGGCGAGCTCCGTCGTCCGGTCTGTTAAATAGTTTTCGACCCAGTTGATTAACCAGACCGGGAGGTGGAGAGTGTGTAGTGTGTGGATAAGCCAGCCATGGTGGACATTATCGAAGGCGCCTTGAATATCGAGTTGGAGGAGGGACGCCGTGGCGCCTCCAAACCCTCCTAATTTATTGTGGTTGATAATAATAGAGTAAATACAACACATGTATATGATGACATTATGTTTATGACGTCCAGGCGATCCTTCACAAGAAAAAAAAGAACCTACTTTAGTTTAAACAATAATTTGATATTAAAACAACTAAATTGAGATAAATAATATGCTTCCAAAACAATGGGGTATAATACTGCTATGCAAGAAGAAAGAAGAGAAAGAAGATGGAAAAGGAAACGCCCCACGGTCCTCACATCACAATGCAGGAAGTCGGCTTGTATGCTTCGCCAAACAGCTCTTGGCCGCGCTCCATCTCGTTAGCCTTTTGCTTCTCTTTGGCTTCCTGCCGGAAGTACAGTTTTAAGAACTTTTCAAGATTCGCGTCGAGGCTGTCCAGGTCGGCCTGCATGACGACCTCGCCACGACACATGGGACAGAACTTTTGCTCTTCGCGCTGCATCTTAATGACGCAGCGGACACAGAAGACGTGGCGACAGTGCAGGCGTATGGGAAGCCACGCAAGGCTGAGACAAACAGGGCAGGTGTAGTCTTCGAGGCGCGGCACAACGGCGACGACGTCCTCAGCGATGCGGGCGCAGACATCGCGAGCCATGCTCTCCACAAGCATGTCGTGGTGGCGGCGCGAGAGGGCATCAGGGAATGTCCGCGACACGCCCAGTGCAGTCCACTTGTCGAACTCTGATGTTGTTAGTATCGTGGCAGTGACATTGAAAGCGGTAGAGAAAAGGGAGACACTCACTTTTTAGAATTTTTGCCTGCGCTGTCTGGTTGAGTTCCCGGAAGCGCAGGTTGAGGTATAGCCGCTTGTTGAGCAGCAAAAAGTGCTGGTATGCGGCAAAGCTGTCGGCCAGTTGGAAATGCTGCAGCAGCCCGCGCTTCTTAACTTGCTCCTGGAACCAGTCCAGCTGCCGTGACGCTTGAACCGACGAGCGGGCCTTACCGTGGTCGCGCTCGCGCGTCGAGAAGAAGACCTGGGCGTCGAGGTACAGCTCGAATATCTCGCGCCACCGTGTCAGATCACTGGCATACTTGTGATGTGCAACAGTGGTGGTTTTGTTTTTCGAGTTCGCGTTGGCCTTGTCGGATCCGCCACCAAACCACGCCCGCTTCTTTTTTTCTGGCCGTGCCACGGCTGACACTTCCTGGCCCAATGCCACTACCTCGGCTGTGATGGCCACTCGCTCAGCCTGCCCAATGCGCTCGAGCTCTGCCATATCGCGGTAGATGAGACCAAAGAACTCGCTGTCGGCCGTGAGGGAGACCTCGACACGCTGGAAGCTCTTCTGGCGGGCACCAGGGAGCCGCTCGCCAGGCGGGGAAGTCACTCCAGACGGCGGGCCGCTCTCATCGTCGGATTCGTCCACAATAATATCTGGCATCGGAGTGTCGTCATTGCCGTTTATGCCCCCGTTGGTTTCTGTTGTCAAGGTGCTGTCCACGACCGAGCTGCGCCGAATATCGGCCTGCTTCTGGAGAAACGCCTTGGACGCTGGTGACAGTGAGGCATCCACAACAACACCGTCTTCGAGGTCGACAAAGATGGTAAAGTGTGTCTGAACGTCAGAGTCGCTCACTGGGATTGTTAGAGACCATGAAACCATGATGTTTAGACGACAGGTCGAGGATGACATACCATCAAACTTGTACTTTGCAAGCGGGATCTGGTCTCCGCGTTCGGACACAGCCTGAGCGGCCAGCAGCTGTCGTAGAGTGTCGGCATCGAGCCCCATGTCCTGGAACTCGGCGCGAATCTTGTTTAGACATTTCTTTAGGGTTGGGTATGGAATAGCGGCCTTGCACCACTCCTCGGGGTAGTCCCCGCTCTGGATCGCGGTCTTGAACTCGCGCGCAAACTTCATATTGGTCTTTGGCGGGCCCGTCTCGTCCAGCCGGTCAAGATAATGGGCGTTCAAAGAGGACGAAGGGTGGCTATGACGAGGTTTGCAAAATGGAGATGTCTTGCGAGCGCCGCAATATCAGGGCGGCGCTTCGTTTCAGCTGGGTGTTTCTCTGTTGCCGTGTTGTTGAGTCTCAGAAGAAGGGCATATTATATGTATGATATGCTTGGTGATGTTGGCGATGAGAGGAAGTTTCTAATTTTGAGATTCTGATATTGGCAAAGCGGGGAAGGGATGAAAGACTGACAGAGGAAGAAGGATCGAAGAAGGGGTGAGGTTCGAAGCCAAGACGCTTGGGTACGACGCAATAGTCGTGCATATATATCCTTGTTCGTGGTTCCTGCTCCCCGAAGATGCGATCTTGGGGCAAAAGAAAGGAAAAAAAAAACGTGTCGTGGAGGTGGCAAGAATTTATTTTTCGTGTCTTCGTAGTGTGTGCGTCGAAATGTTGTTGATGAGGCAAGCGCTGCGTTCTGCTGCACCTTCTAGAACGGGGGGCCATAGGGCGGGTCAGACGATCACTTCCTTACCCGACTTGGCCTAAAATGGGCTCGGTCAGCGGTCGAGATGAGGCATGGGCCTGGCGTTTGCCGCTAAGGCTTTGGGGGATTTGGCGACATTGGATGGACGCAACGCGCGGGGACGACGCTATTTGACCTGTCCTGTCCATGTTCTAGCGGTCAAGTGCTGGAGCCCCAGTGGACCATCGCTGAAGGAAAATAAAAATTTGCTGGGTCGAGACTCTCTTGGGAGCTTCCAGCCTGGCGAGGCCTGAAAGAAGACGTCACTCCAACAAGTACGCAACAGTTGCTTCAGAGAAAGCTACTCAACTGTGACCATCATTTAAGTAACCGCCAACTCGGGAGTGAAAGATTTACAAAAATCTCTGTTAAAGATGGGGAATATCACAATTTGAGGGGCATGGGATGGTCCAGGAAACAAGCTTTGATCACCGTAGCCACCAGGGGTATTCTAGAATGAGAAAAACTTCTACACCGAGACACGGCGTGAACGATATTTTCATAACGTGTACTCCGTATGTTGTCAGATTCTTCAATTGCCATCCACACACTCGCACATGTCATGGCTCTTGCAGGCCACTGGCTGGAATTATAGCGCCCGTCGTGCTGTTTTGGCGCTACAGGGCACTAAACATAGCGTCCCGTCAACGGGGCGAGTGATGTTTGTGTTGGTTTTTTGTCGCCGAATGCACCCCGCCATTTTGGCACAGTCAATAATACAGTACTGTACAATTACCACATGCAAAAAGCGGGCTACACGCATTTATCAAGAATGTTAGAATAAAACGTATATTGTTGAATAAATCAACGTGGCCTATGAATAAAATTTTAACACAAAAGGATGAGTATGCGGCGGTGTCATATAAACTTCGAGTCTTATATCTTAACGTCCTTCTGATATGTGGTTAGAATAGGCGCTAATATGGGTTTTTGGTTATGTAACTGTAAATTGCACTAAGAAAAAGTTTAGTAGAGTGTTCTTTGAAAATGTCAAACAACCCCTCCACAACGACACGCGACATCGCAGCCTTGCGCTCAAGTTCACACAAGTCGGCCACGCAGGAGACTATCAGAAGACGACGCCGGTCATACACCGAGACAATAGATAATGGGAGCGGAGCAGTCGTCGAACCGTGGTGCTGGGACACAGGCGGCCGCAGTGACGCAAAAGACGTGTTATTACGAGCTGCTGAGCGTTGAGCGGACAGCCACAGACGACGAGTAAGTGGGCAATATTGCCACATCTGTCGTCCTGAAATACTTTCTGACCCAGGCCTCCATTCAGGATCAAGAAAGCATACCGGCGAAAGGCACTCGAGTTGCACCCAGACCGAAACCTAGACGACACAGCCAACGCAACACGAAAGTTTGCAGAAGTACAGACGGCCTACGAAGTCCTTTCTGATGCGCAAGAACGAGCCTGGTACGACTCGCACCGAGATGCGATATTACGAGGTGATAGTGGGACAGACGACGCTGCCGACGGTGGCGATGCAGGCCCACGATTCTACAACAACGTGCGCCTGACCCCGACCGAAGATCTCTACACTCTCATGGGTCGCTTCAACTCGAGCGTGCCCTTTAACGACTCACCATCAGGCTTCTTTGGCATCCTAGAAGCAACCTTTGCACAGCTGGGCCTCGAGGAGGAGGCTGCCTTTAGCTGGGACGGCGACGGTGGCGGACAACCGCCGCAATATGCACCCTTTGGCTCGGCTAACGACGACTACGACTCGGTCGGCAAGCCCTTTTACCGAGACTGGTCCAACTTTGCTACACTCAAGTCGTTTAGCTGGAAGGACAAGTACCGGCTCTCCGATGCGCCGGACCGCACTATCCGCCGCATGATGGAGAAGGAGAACAAGAAGGCGCGTGAGATTGCCGCCCGCGAGTTCAACGACGCTGTGCGGTCGCTCGTGGCCTTTGTGCGCAAGCGAGACCCGCGCTACGTTGCCAACACACAGTCCGAGGCCGAGCGCCAAAAGATCTTGCGCGACTCGGCCAATGCACAGGCTGCTCGTCAACGCGCCGCCAACCTGGAGCGTCGTGCCGCTGCAGCCGCCAACCAGGACGATTCGAAGCCGTTGTGGGCACGGGGACTGGGTGACGATGGCGAGCCGCTAGACGGTGGAGTCAATGGTGTCAACAATGGCCTGGATGGCGAGTTTTCGAGTGATGCCGAGTCAGAAGTGCAGCACGAGATCGAGTGTGTCGTGTGCGACAAGACATTCAAGAGCGAGAAGCAGTTCGAGGCACACGAGAAGAGCAAGAAGCATGCCAAAGCAGTACACCTTCTCCGGCGGCAGATGAAGAAAGACAACCGAGACTTGAACATTGTCGTTGAGGAGCCGAAACATGAGCCACCACCACAAAAGGCAGAGGCCACAGACGATGACGTTATCAGCGACGAGGAGGCAGAGGTGGAAGCCAAGCCGGTGTCAAAGCAAGGGGTAGAGGTTGCTGATGCCGAAGAAGAGGAGAAAGAGGACGAGTCATCGGACGAGAACGACGAATATGCGCGAAGAGAAGTTGTCGAAAAGCGGTTCCAGGGCAAGGCAGACGACGACGACGACGACGATGTTGCTGCCAAGGTGGAAGGTCTCGATATCAAAGACGAGAAGGCCGAGGCTCAAGCAGCAGCAAAACCCAAGATCGGCAAGGCCAAGGCCAAGCGAGAAAAGAAGGCTGCTCGTTGGGCTGCTCAGCAAGAAGGAGGAGCAGTAAGTTGAACCATTTGCCGCCCCTCCTCCACCTGCCCGTTCCATTTACTAACCATTTAGGCCGTTTGCCAAATCTGTGACGAGACGTTTGATTCCAACACCAAGCTGCACAAACATCTTCGAACAGAACATCCAGCACCGGAGCCGTCCAAGAAAGGGAAGGCAGGGAAGAAGAGAAAGTGAAATGGTAA
Organism: Sporothrix mexicana; assembly: GCA_021396375.1. Taxonomy (NCBI): domain Eukaryota; kingdom Fungi; phylum Ascomycota; class Sordariomycetes; order Ophiostomatales; family Ophiostomataceae; genus Sporothrix; species Sporothrix mexicana. Next base: position 83,097 of record WNYC01000099.1, on the reverse strand, counting down.
TCAATCGAGGGAAAATGAAAGTAAAACAAAACTGGGGAGCATACTACCTATACCCGCTTTGAAGTAGATATCTGCAGGAGCATTTAGACAGCCTTGTTTTGTAAAAATGAGACCATGAGGATTATGAAATCAAATTTAAGGAGCTGTAACACGGTGACCGGTAGGGAAGGTGCGCATTTTCTTGCCCGGTGCGCCTTCCCGCTACAATTACTCCGGCCCCTGCTTATTGTGCAAGGTCATTTTTTGTCTGAAGGTAGTCTTACCACACGGTTGCACTTTCCTTGTTGGGATGTAAGACAAGGAAGAAATGCTCCATACAGAACACACATCGCAGCTTCCTGATATACAATTCACCGCACTTCCCCGGATTTGCAACCCCTTTTTGTGGCCACTGTCGTGTTATGTGATTCTCCAATATTATTATTATGTATCTATATCGCCCTTCGGCCGCCGATTTTGTTGCTCTGAAAACAAAAGAAACAGAAAGTAGAAGAACAAAAAAAAAAAAAAAACACAAAAAAACAAAGTGCTGACAGTATTCTAGTATGCGACCCGCCCAGACTAAACGCCGAATGCCAATAAAATATGACAAAAAATACTTCTTCCGCCCGTCATCTTTACTCCTCCTTGGAGGGAACGGTCGTCGCAATCGGCTCGTTGGGAGCGCCCTTCTCGTTTCCGGGCTCGTGGTCGAGTTCAAGGTCGTGGTCGACGTCTGCCATGCGCTCAATGTCGACGCTCGCCACATCATCGATGTCGATGCTCTCAACGACACCGCTACCGTTGGCACGAGCAGCAGCCGCAGCTTCACGCTCCTCCCGCTTGGCCTTTTGCCGAGCCAGGATCCGCGCCTGCTTGGCCCGCTTAGCCTCGCTGCGCTCCATATCAGCACGCATCTGCCGGATGACCCGACTCCGCGCGCGGATCTGCTTGCCGTACCGCAAGAACACGATTGGAATCGGGATCAGCAGCACCTCCAGCAGGCCCAGGAACGTGCCCGCCCACTGCGGCGTCATCGCCTTGTACATGGCCGAGCCGGCCAACGGCAGCGTACCACCGAAGATTGAGCGAATAACCATGTTGCCAGCAAGTGCCGAGGCGGCGTACAAACCGTACGAGCCCGCCAGGTAGTTGGAGCCATAAATAAACGTCAACGTGTTGCCGGCGCCGAAAGGTATCCCGAATGCGATCGGGATCGCCCAGTGGATGGTCTTGGGCAGACACGTCCATGAGAAGACGAGCTGGCCAATGGGCGTCAGGATGGCACCAATGACCATGACGCGGGCAGAGGCCTCGGGCGGGGCACGGCCTGTCTCGGGGTCCTTGGGGTAGTTATTGATGAGGCGGCGGCAGAGCGGTTCGCTGCTGATGGCAATCATGGTGCCGATACCAATGCCGACGAACGCGAGACCTGAGATACCGGCGCTCCAGCCACGGCCCTCGGTGAAGACGATAGGATAAGCAACGAAGCAAAGGTACAGAATGCCGTAAACGATTGAAATCCTACGAAGAAAGCCATGGTAAGTAACACGTTGAAAAAATTAGCACCGAATTTACTTTTCACTTACCAAATGTTGAAGAACCAGAGGATAGGCTCGGTCGCGGCGAGGATGAAAGGGCGGCTCAAGTTGACCTTGAGGAGGTTGATGATGGAAATGCGCTCGTCGTAGCGGCACCAGTACCGTTCATCGTCGTGCTCCTTGCGCATTTTGGCGGCCTTGGCCTTGAGAATGGCCGGGGCATACGTTTCCTTCAGAGATGCCATCATGATGATGGCAGCACCCGCAATGATAATTACAATGTAACTGTCCCAGCGCCAGCCAAGGTACTCATAAACGAACCCGCCGATCAAGGGACCACTGACAAAAAGGAAAACGGTTAGTATGCTGCAACGGCTACTAACAAAACGAGAGATCATAGAACTGCATGAGATTCACTTACGTGACAGGGCCGTTCATGGGCGCAATGGACATGATGGAGATGTACAGAGCACGGTTGTCCTCCGTTGAGATATCCACCATGGTGGCCGGGCCGTTCGACACAAGAGCAGCACCGAAAACGGCACCGAAAAAGCGGACAACGAGAATCTCAGCAAGCGATGTGGCCAGCGCACTGGGAATCACCAGCAGCGTGAAGCAGATGATACACACAATGTACACCATCCGCCGGCCAAACAACTCACTTAATGGCGCTACCACCATCGCACCCACCGCAAGACCGATCAGGTATGTGGTCACACCGAGGGTGGCCACAGCCTCACTGGTAATGTTGAACGACTGCATCACACCCGGAATGGCGGCCGTGTAGCTTGTGCTGTACACGACAACCACCCACGTCGAATACGAAATCGAAAACACAATCCACAGACGGTACCACAGCGCCCAGTTGCGGGGGTTGCTCGGGTCGTTCTCGGCGAACGTCACCTCGAAGTCTGGCAGTCGGGAAGCAACACTGCCCAGACTTGTCGTCGTCATGGCGTGGGAGATTGGCTCACGGGCCGCCTGTTCGATCTCGGTCTCAACGTTCGGTGTCATGGCAAGCTCCAGGGGCTCTAATGGGTTGGAGTCGTCTGTCGAGTCGCTGTCCCGGCGCCGTAAGCTTCTGCTCAGCCGGCTCAAACGACTGTGGTGGCTCGCATGGCTGGTATGACTCGGCACCTTTTCTAATTGTGTTGGTTCGTGGTGGGAGGACGAGGTGTCGCTGCCGGCGGAGGTGTCGCTTGCGGAAGACGGGCCGGTAGCATGGTTGATGGCGGCAGTGCCCTCTGCCGCCGAGGTGGGCTCTGGTGATCGTTGCTCTGACATTGTGTGCTTGATTCTTTGGACGGTCGTCCTCGGAAAAGAGGCGGTACAATATGAAGACGGTCTCTTATATTGTTTCTGTCAAGGCGAGTAATTCTCCTTCGGCTTAACTCTCCTCGGTCTTATTTGTTGCCACTCGCCGCCAAGAAGTTTTTTTTCTGTTCCCGTTGTTGATCCACGAGAGCTTGCGATTGCTTCAGCCCAGCGGTGTCACAGGGCGTCGTGTACTCGGCCGAACACAAATACACAATAAGCTGGCACAAAAACAAAAGGGAAAGCAAGAGTGGTAAGTTGAAATCAACCAAAAATGGAACAAGAAACAAAGTTTGGTGATGTTGTTTGCTAATGGAAAACAGAATGGGCTAATAGGAGCACTTCGATATTATAAACAAAACAAAGCAAGGTCAGTCAGAGTAGCAAAAGGAGGAAACAGAAAGAATTTTTTTAAAGGAAAAGTGGCAAGGCTAATCATAAAAGAAACACCAAAAACAGCAGCTGCTGAAATTGGAATAGAAAAGAGGAACAATGGTCGAGGGAAATCGCATGGGGAACTTGGGAAATAAAAAGAAGAAAAAAAGTGGGTGAACAAGTTCCGCTATCGACAAGACCAGATTCAAAGAAAAACAGAAACAGAAAAGAAGGGAAAGAGGGAACAAGGACGGCCAGATGCTAACTGAAATAGGCTACTGGTAACAGTTTTTTTCTGCTTGTTCCCTTTTTCTCCCTATGTTTTCGGCGCTGGTATTCGCCTGGTGCCTTGATGGGCCCGGCATCGTTGCGCGCCGCCGTCACGGAGTGCATACCAGCACGCTAATCACCACACTAAGTCGGAGCGCCCACCGCGAGTTTGGGGGTGGGTACGAGAAAAGAAGGGAAAAAGCGACTGCAACAACAACATGCACGAGAACGACGTCGGTGGGAGTGGAGCTCGTCTGCGAAAGACCCTCTCGCCGGCAGCAACACAGCCTTTTTGGCAAGAGGCGAACCCCAGGCCGACGACAAAACGAGGAAAGAAACATTCGAGAAGCAAAGAAGAGTCAGGGACAGCGGGTCTGGTTTCGTTGCCTTGCAGGTATATTGACTCTCGCCCCTGTTCATTTACGTCCTTTTTCTTTACTTTTTTTTGTTGAAAAAAATTGTTCTCTTCATATGCCATTTTTATTTTGTTCATCGTCCTCCATTATTAAGCGAGAGGAGGGAGCATGGGGAATGGGGAAAAGGAAAGGGGGGACTGCAAAAAGAAGAAGAGAGAAAAAAAAAATATAGAGTGAAAGATGGGGCACCACGACTGCGGATTTAGCTGGGCATAACACCGCACCAGTCCCCTCGCCTCATAACCCCTGACCAAAATTTTGAATTTCATGAAAAGAAAAACGAGGTTCTTTCTAGCTCTTCGCTAGCGTCTGGCCGGGGCACTAACACTAACAAGAGGAAATCCTCGAATCCTGCATGGTGGTCGAGAATGCCGTGGCACCCACCTGAAGCGCTCCGTTCGTCGGCAGCTTGCCGGGCTTCATTGGCCCGAAAACAGCCTTGTCTCTGTCCAGGGTCTGGCCAGGCGATCTGGCGAGGGTTTTATTGATGTCGATGTTGATATAAAAGCCTGAGAAGGAAAGGCTTGAGTTCAGCCTGATGGTGTTTTCGGAACAAACCATACTGAAAGGGAGGCTCCGTGAATCGTGTTCCGGATCGGAACTCGGGCAAGCAACTGTGGAAGCATGGGTCGGTGGGCTGGCCAAATGGATGGGCTGCGTTGGGTGACGTGCCTCCTTTGAGTTTCCAGCCCCATCAGAGAAAGGAGGGAAACCAGAGTATCATAAGCAGTAAAGTACGACATACAAACAAGCGACAGCACAGCACGGCATCCGGCACAGAAAGCACGCGCCACTAATACTGAAGCAGGAGGATGGCCAGAGATAACGCAACCAAACCTCGACAATAAGGACCCCCAAACACCACGCACGAAAAAGAGGGGAAAAGATAATTTCCTTCGGAGTAGGACGAGAGGAAGTCTGCAAAAAGGCTGCCTCTTTGAACATCCTAACACAGAGGACTTCTGCGCACTTGGAATTTTGGCCAGTGCCAGTCCCGCCAGTTCACTTCACAGACCAAAAAGGAATGCAGCCGATCGGGGTGGGCCCGTTTGGTCAGTCATTTATTTCGAAGGTCCAGGCACCGATGACCGGTTGTGGGCCCTTCTCCGTCACAGGTGCAAGTGGTTTGCTTTGGGCTTTCAGGTGCGGGTAAGCAATCTCCTTGCACGAACTCTGGCTAACTACCATCCGGTGCAATTCGCACTACGAAATGCGCGCCTCTTACGAACGGAGCGCTTTTGCAGCGATGACTCGTTCATTGATTGCAACGTTGGTTCCAGTTTTCAATGAAGAAGGCAAATACTCAGTAAGCAGACAAGCAAAACGTGAACCCGCATGTTGATTTTCTTTCGGCTTTTGGCTAAGACAGCTTTCGGAGAAGGGCTGCAGGAAACGCAGCTTGCAAAACACAGGAAAATGCAGCGCAACACACAAATGACAGATCAAAGGGCGTGGATTTTGATTCTTGGTCGTCGGTTGTTATGTCCCTTCTCGTTGCAGGCCCTCTCGTTGCAGGCCCTTTTTGCTGGCCCAGCACACAACATGTCGGAAGAATGACGCACACCTGACTGGAGGTGCGAATAGCGCCCGCAGTTTCAGCGCCGTTCGTTAAGTCAATGTGTGTGGAAGGTGATCGCTTTCCCCGCAACAACTTGAGGCTCCCCGTCGGCTTAACAAGCATTGAACAGTGAACACACATACGGCTTTATCGGAGCGTGAAAATAGAGAATATGTGCGCGGTGCACGAAGCTGGCAATCGCACACTCGAAAATCGATCCAGCACCCGATAAGTTTTGTGTGTCATGCAAGTGCAAAAGGAAACAGGACACAGCCGTCATAACACAACTTGATTCGGTGCTGGTCTTGCAGCCTTTTGATATGCAGCCCACTCTTCCGTTACATGTCCCATGATGGACAAAAAGCGCAGGGGAAAGCGGAGACCTGCAGCTGCAGCTCAACGTGCAGAAACGAGGAGAAACAGAGAAGAGGAAAAGAAACAACGATGGGAGAGACAAGAAAACAGAAAAGAGATGAACAAGTCATTACAACCCATGTCGTTGGGCTGCAAAAAAAGCTTGCTGGACACAGGCGAACCCGCACCTCGTGGAGCCCAGAGGAACCAGGAGCAAGGATGGTTTATTGAGGACCCGTTCATGGTCTTGGCCTGGACCCGGCAATGGCCCCCGCTCCTTGACCTTGGGATCATGAGGCCCTAAAATCGAACGGGAACGACGTACGTCGTATGAAAGGTCGGGAGGAGAAACGGGTCAGAAACAAGCAGGAACAAGAAAACGAAGAACAGGTCATGAGAGAACTTTTCTGCCCCGGCATACGGAGTGTCCACTTTATGAGATGACCGGCGCCCACCGCTTTTCGGAGTCAGGCGCAACATGAGTTGGTCCTCCGATAAAATGGACCGCAAACGGAGCCGGCACCGCATGCCGATCAGACAAGGAAGAAAGGGGGGCAGAAAGGGGGATCAGGACTGGAGGACATGGCCTTTTTAGGCCGTGTGTCAGCGTCATTGATGAGGTGATGACTGAAGTTCTCGACCGTTTTGGTCTCGCGCTTTCGCGTTTATCTTTGCATTCTTCGGCTTGCTCACTCCTCGTGGCTCAATTAAGCTTCTCCTCATTTCACCCTATTCTTCTACTTTCTAACGGGGTAGCTGTCCTTCCTATCAGAAGAAGCACGAGCAACTGCGCTTACAACAAAAATTCATGGAGATGCAAACGAGAATATCTCTCTAGATCCTCACATTGGAAGACGAACAAGAATTCTCCGTGACCGCTGGGCCAATGCGAGTAAGCCGACGCTTAATGTGAAGAAAGAGCAAACAGAGTGCAAGCGTCGGAGCCTTTCGTCTTTAACTCGACCAGCATTTCCGCCCTTTTACCTTCATTTACAAAATTTTCACTAAGTGCTCTCGTCGAGTAACTTCCTTCGGACCGAATGTTGAGAAGTTATCGAGCCATTGCATTATCATGCCGCTCCATGTGCTTTCTGCTTTCCATGGCCGTGTTTGGTTTTGTTGATGGTCCGGTCAAAGGCATGCAAATCACACGTCGGAGAATTTCAACATGCTGTTCTTCTTCTTTACTCGTATTTCCTACGAGCCGCACCCAGTCCACCAGTCCACCAGCCCACCAGTCGTACAGAAATCTGGGGAAGACGGAAGTTCCGGCTTGATCACCTTCCGGGAAGGAAACGAGGTAACAGAGAAGGCAAAAATACAAGGAACAAGGAAGCTGACGGCAAAAGGCTTAAATCTTTTTATACGTCCCGCTCCCCATGCCTCATGCCTCATGGCTGTTCTTGGCTCATGGATGTTGACAACGACACGGCAAGGAGAATTATGTCCTTTCTGTTTGGGACTATGGAGAATTTTACTGTTATTTTGTTTCCCTTGACGATGAACCGAGTGGTTTGAATAGAAGGCGGCAGCTCGTCGACATGCGACTAAGCTTCTGCTTTACCCCAAGGAGTACGCGCTGTATTCCCCTGGCCATATGTATGGAAGCATGACGACAAGCTAGTAAATACTCTGACTGTGTCGATTGCATTCCAAATACGGCCTCTGTTGTGTCGACAAATCTCGAGACGATGAGCAGCTGGGGAAGTGTGTGGCCGCCCGATCGCTCGGCATTTGTTAGGCGGTGGTGACTGCTGAGCTGACTATTTCAGAGTCTCTCAGTGGCTCCTTCGGATGTTCAGCACTCTATTTCGCTGGTTGATGTGTCGCTCAATGTGCGATTTGAGTGCACATCACGATGGATGGACATCATGCTAGTCTTGGCAAAGAAAGAGGGTGTGCCATCTGGCCAGCAAAGCTGGAGGCAGGGTTGTCGGAGAATAAAGAAGCTGCACGGAAGGTGATCAAGAAGAATCTTTTCGCATCGCTAAAAGACAGCAGAACATCCGCCAATTCGCTATTTTGGTGCCTTTACCTCCATTTTGCTGCCAGTGCTGCATAAAACGTCAATGTTTCAGGCACAGCCGTGAGCCGCCCAGAGTTGGTTGGCCAGGGCCGTTGGTGCCGAAACAAATCCTGTCACAGCATAAAAGCCGTTGGAAGTAGTCCAACTGTCTTCTTTGCGAATTTGCCTAACCCATACCTTGTTTATATCGATATCTTGCACCCCGGTCCAGATGCCAAGCTCGTCGCCAAGCCGGCAGCGGTGCATTCCTGATAAAGAAAGTGTCAGAAAGGCTGAATGATTGCTTGCAAAGCCAGATGACAGCCCGACCGCATGATGGAAAATGTGCAAGAAAAAAAGAAAGAAAAAATACAGAAATAAGCAGTGGGCAAGGCTGACAAGCTTTTGGGTCGTGAAAGGATGCTTCTCTGGGTAGCAGGCCTGTTCCCGGACTGCTACCCGACGCAGTTGATTTTATTCTCCGACATGGAAATGTACCGGACGGAGGAGGCGACGGCACTTTTGGGTAAAATAGGACAAGTATCAATGTGAAATAAATGTTCTTAAGTCGTGTTCTTTGAAAAAATTGTAAAGAGGGAACAAGGCCGTGAAGGGCTGAGGACCGGTCGTGACTGCGTTTTTAGGGCTTTGATATCAGGCCTAAAAGGGAAATAGCGACCGTATGATGTTTGTATATGTCGTACTTGCCGTTTATGGCTTCTCGACTTTGTTTATATGGCTACCCCTATTTCTGTTCGTTTAGTAATTCTGCAGACGTCCCTAGCCAATTTCTGTTCCCATCAAGCCTTTTTGTCAACATCCTTGCAACAGACAACTCCACCAAAACCACGCTCTTCAGGAAACTCGAACGCTGGCAGCCATCATCCGACAACTTGTTTCCAACCATGGACCAGAAAGATACCGAAAGAGTCCACTTTGTTGGGTCCCATCTGTCATTTTCCCTAAACTTTCTCGAGTTTCTGATGTTGATGACAGCTCTTGGCAATGCTTGCCGTTGATGGCCCTGTCGCAATCTGCTGCACGTCCTCGTTACGGCTTCGTTTACCCACGACTGTGGACAGTGCAGCCGGGGATGCAAGTCGACGCGCCTTTTGTTCGAAGTGGTTGGCCTCGAGAGTTACTGTTGATAAAGGCAATTCTTGCCTCCGTTGCTTCTGCGGAGGATGATTTGACAGTACATGAGGACAGGTGAGTGATGCACAGAAAGACCGGCTCAAGATCGACGATTCACAACACAAGTCTCCATCTTACGCTGTCTCTTGTTTCTGTTTTGTTGCATGGGGTGTGTAGAATCTGCGATCTCAGCCAGATGCTGCAGTCCCAGAAAGTCGTTTCGTCTTGCTGTCTCTATGTCCGTGGCTGCTCTGGTGGTGCTCTCGTACCGGCCATCTGTCTTTACTTCATATATCATGCGTTTCCCTTTTTGTTTCCGGCTCTGTTCGGGCGTCTTCATCCTCTTTTTGTTTATTGTGAGAATATCATCGCAAGAATACGTCTGTTCTCGCCAACTTATCTTTTCCTCTTCTTTCTTTCTTTACTTTCTTCCCTGACAACGCTGGAGTTCAGAATTTGCCCACTCGTCCAGAATGGGCCTTCTGTTCTACCCCTGATTTAGTTTGCAACGCTGGTCGTCAACTGATCTGGAGTACGTTCGTCATTTTTTTCTTTCTTTTTTCTTTTGTCTTTTTCTTTTTCTTTTCTTTTTTTTTGGCCCTGGAGGCTTTTTTCATTCACTCTTCCTCAATCTTAATTCTTTCTATCACTACATCGCCGCTGCCGACATGGGAAACCCTTTCACTGCCGCTGGCCGGTCTGTTGCCACGTATTTCCGGAACCTCAAAAAAGCCCCGGCCGCCCAGTATATCACTCGCACCATCGCCGAATCGGCCATCCCCGACATCGCAGACTTGACAACAATTCCACCACCGGCGTACCGTTCATCAGGCTCTCGTCCGGCCAGTGCAGGGAGTCTTGATGAGATTGAAATTGAAAAAGAGAGACTCAAGGCGGCAGCTGCTCTTACATCAGGTCCTCTTCCCGTCGACAAATCCAAGCCAAAAGCCAAGGGAGGCGCATTTGATTTCGTTGTCAAGGCCGCCGGCTCTCGATGGACGTTTCTCGTCACACTTCTTCTCATTGCTGCCTGGGCGGCGCTCGGCATTGTCTACGGGCCAAACGACACATGGCAGGTCATCTTCCAGGATGTATCGTCGATCCAATGCTACATCTCGGCGACATTGCTCATGCGGCAGCAACAAAACTCAACACGGTCTCTCCTCGACACGATTTGCGGCATGATTTCTCGGTCCCAGGGAAATGAGCGTCTGCTGCGCCAGCTCTCCGAAAAGCAGCTCACCACACTCAAGCAGTCTCGGCGGGCGATGCGAGCTGATCTCACCAATGCTCTTGAGACGAAGGAGGGCGTGTTCGACCGGGTGGCCAATGCTGTGTCGCGGTTCCTGGGCTCGCTGTCGGCTCTCTTTATCTACTGGGCAGGCATCTTGGTGTGGGTATTCTTTGGCATCCCGCTGATGTTTTCCGACACCTGGCAGCTGTATGTCAACACGGCTACGGCGCTGGAGCTTACGTTTACGACAATGTTCCTGCAGAATGTCCGCCGACAGCACGAGGAATATCTGGAACGCTGCCTGGCATCCATTGATATTCTGGACCGGGGCCTCGAGATGGACTTGCGGCGCATGACTGGCGATATGGCACCAAATCCCGAAGTTGCATCGCAGCCACTTCGCCTCAACCGCACGGAGACGGCCATCGATTTCTGGGCATTTATCGTTGGTGGCTCGATCGGCGTCTTTTTGTCGGTAGCCGTGGGCGTGGCTTGGCTGTCGGTCGGTGATTTCATGGAGTTCGACGACAACTGGTGGCTCATCATCGGCACTTACACGGGCCTCATGGGGTTTATCGATGGCTTTGTGCTGCGCAATGTCCACCACCGCGAGACTGTCATGGCTGACCGGCATTTTTCCATGCTTGCCGAGCAGGACTTTCGTCTGTTTGCCATTCTGGATATTCCGTTTCCCGAGGATGACCACCAAAAGCGCGCCGGAAAGGCCGGCGCCCGTCTCGCAGCCCGCATCTCACACTGGATCGGCCACATTTGTGAAGTGCCAGGGGCGACAACGGCCAGTGTTGTCGTCGTCGTTGCATTGCTTTCTGTTGCGTCGGCCATGCAGTGGACGGAGACGGGCCAGCTCCTGTGCAATACGCCGACCATGATTGTCGAGGGCTTCCTGTTGCTGATGCTCATCGAGGGCCACAACAGCGCCGAGGGCACGCGTCGTGCGCAGTACACGGACATTCTGGACCGTCGTCTGATGCTGGAGCGGCGCGTGGCGGCATGGGACGACAAGTGGCAGCTGGACATTGAGCTGGACAACATTAGCATGATCGATGTGCTGTCGATCAGTGAGAAGTATATGCAGTAGTGTGTGAGTTGAGAGTGGTTGGTTGGTGCTCTTTCTTGTGTTTATTTTGACCGATATACTTTCCGTTTCGCAGTATTTAGTTTCACAGTATTTAGTTTACTTCTTTCTTCTCTTTGGCACGAATGTTACGAATTATAGATACGACTCTTACATGTAGAAAAGACAAAAACAAATAAAAATATAAAATAGGGGAGAAAGAAGACGCTTGCACGCTTTTCAAGAGTTGTTGATATAAATTTTCTTTATTTGAATGGTATTTTATATACTTTTGCATGCCATTATGTCGCAGCCTTGTAAATCAAACGCCCAATGCAGTTCCGAACCAACTACTCGTGCTGTGTGATGGCCATATAAATGTGAAGAAGAAAGAATAGAAGAAAGAATAGAAGGGAAAAAAAAAAAGAAAAAGAGAAAAAACCCGAAAAAGATAGAAGAAAGAAAAAGAGAAGAAAAAGACAAGAAACCATAAAAAAAGAACAACAAATGAGCCCTCTCACTCAAACTGTACATCGACTTTTTGCTCGGTCGATTTCTTGCCGACCTGCAGACGCCACTCTGGCTCGCCGTTGAAGCGCATGGTCAGATGCATGTCGTCGACGATCCGCAGGCCCCGGGCATCGTCGACAACGGGCAGCTCGTGGTAGGGCGTGTCGTAGTCGCAGTAGATTGTGCACAGCAGGGCACAGCCGTCTTCGCGGCGGTGCGGCGGCGGCATCTGGTCGCTTGTATAGATCATGAACTTGGTCTGTTTGCTGGCGGCGCTGGTGACGTACTCGTAGAACTTGTACGACACGGGCTCGCGGTTGTCCATGACCTCGCCCTGCTTGAGGTACCACTGCATGCGCCAGACGCGCTGCTGGCCGTCGGGCTCGGTGCTGATGCGGTCGACGCCGGGCACGACGGGCGGGAACGCGGCGTGGAGGGGCACGCCCGTCTCGACGCCGTAGCTGCAGCGGGCGATGCGGACGTCCATTTCGGGCAGGGCGATCAGGTGCTGGCGCTGGCGCTCGTCGGTGGCGGCGATGACGTCCTTTTGCGAAAACGTGTTCTTGAGCAGCTTGATGACGGCGCCGCGGGCGACGGCGGACCATGTGCGCTGGGGCTGCATGACGTTGTTGTACTCGGTCTGGAGCTTGCGCAGGAGATAGCGCGAGCTGCCCAGGCCGCCGACCAAAATGATTTTCTGCATTGTTAGGGTCACGCTGGCTGGATATCAGACCCGGGAAACTGGAGCCCGGGAAACTGGAAAACCGAAAAACTGGAAAAGGGAACTCACCTTGGGCGGCTTGCCTTCTTGGGCAACAATCTTCTTGTTCTGGTCGTTGATCAGCTGGCGGATGCCCTGGTAGGTGTCGTCGAAGAAATCGACAATGGTGCTGCGCTTGAGCACAAACTTGTTGTTGCCCTTGAAGCGCGAGAAGGCCGAGAACGCCTTGATGGGCGGGTGCAGGTAGTACTCCTGCTGGGTCTCGCTGCCGGTAAACGAGCGCTTGATGGCGTACTCCCACTCCTCGTAGACAAACTTGCGGAAGTCGGCCTGGTCGCAGTTGTCAAACTTGAGCCCGGACAGGTGCTTCATGTGGTGCTCAAACTTGTCGTCGACCATGAAGGCGCCGCACAGCTTGCCGTCGCCCTTGACCGCCTCGTGGATCACAAAGGGCGTGGTCTGCACGACCTTGTAGCTGATAATGTCAATGGTGCCGCCGCCGCAGTCGACGACCATAAAGGTCTCGCCGACCGCCATTTCCGGGTATGCACGGCGGTCGAGCAGTGTTGCGAGCGCGGCGGCCTCGGGCTCTTCGACGAGGATCAGGGTCGTGTCCGCAATATCGCGGCGCTGCAGGATGCCCGCTCGACGCGCCGCGTTCTTCATCATGTTGCGCGCATACTGCGGCCAGATGGCCGGGATGGTGATGGCCACCTTGAACGGCAGGTTTTGGAGCGCCTGGGCGTCGATCTGCAGCTCGATTTCCCGCAGGCAGTGCTGCCACAGGTTGCGCAGGTAGTCGGCCACCAGATCCACGACGCCGTCCTCGCCCAGCAGGCTGGCCTGCTGCCGCGCCGCCTGCAAGTACGGCGAGTTGCGGATGTCGTCGCGGATGTCGGCGTCGCGCAGCAGCAGCAGCTTGAACCACTTGATGGGCGAGTGGCCCTTGGCCACCAGATATCCCCAGGCGCCCGATCGCTGGTCATACTGTGTCGGCACCTGCACCTCGTCGCGGCTCTTGAACGCCGTGCCCACGCAGGGATACTGCTGCACGTCTTTAATGTCCGTGGGGTCGCCCGAGAAGGCCCACGAGACGCCCGAGTACGTGGTGCCGAAGTCGATGCCAATGGCCACAAACCGCGCTGCCGACGGCGGCAGCGGTTCGATCTTGGCGCTCGGGCCGCCCAAGTCTGGTGCCAGCGGTGGTGCCAGCGGTGGTGCCATGTCGGCGGGCACATATGTCGGCATGGGCATGGGCATCGATGTTGGTGGTGCCGACCGTGGCTGGTAGAGAGGGTTGGCTGGCAGGACATGTGCATTGCGTGGATGCCCGCCCTGGCCCTGCCCGCCCAACGACATGTTGGCAAGGCCTGCGCCCAAACTCGACATGGTCGGCACCGTGGGCATCGACAGACTTGCGGCTGTGTTGTTGCTGCTGCTGCTGCTGTTGTTGTTGTTGTTGTTGTGATTGTTGTTGATATTTGATAATGTGGTCGCGGTGGTTGGGCCAGACGGGCGTGGCTGGTAGAGAATGTGCGACGACGACGCCGATGGCATTTGCTGTGGCTGTGGCGTGGACGGAATCGACATCGAATCGAGCCCAGACAGAGACGGGAAGCGATACCGCATGTCCATGGGCATATTCGGGCCCATCGGCCGTGGCGACGCGCGCGACGACGACGGAGACATGAGCGACTCCGTGTCGGCCATTGTCGACGTCACAGACGGCCTGCGTGCCGGGTCGAGGCCGGTCGCCGGCGCAATGTTGATGCTGCCGCCAATATTGCCGTGCCCTTGTCCCTGTCCACTGCTGCTCGTGCCTCCGCTTCCGTTTCCATTGCCAATATTGGCATTCAACGAGATCTGGCCGTCGTTGGGTAGCTCGTGGATCCAGCTGCGCAGCGATCGCCGGTTGGGGTGGCCGGGGAAGGAATATTGCAGATTGAAGTTGAACGGCGACGGGTTGGCCATTGGCGGCAGACCGGCCGTCGACGGCGGAGACGATGCCGGCGACTCGGACAGGTTGCCGCCGTTGATGTTGCTGATGCTGCGCGGCGCCGCCTCGTCTTCTGGGGTGTGGTTGTGCTCGTGCTCGTGTTCGCGGCCGTGCTCTTGCTCGCCGTCTTGCCGTGAGCCGGCGCCCATGTCGGGCGAGTCGCGATATGGCCGCATCGAGTCGTGGAGAGTCTGGGACTGGGGACCGTCGCGCTGTGGCATGCCGCGGAAATAGTTCCAGCGATCGCCGCTGGGATATGTTGAATCCATTGTGGAGAGGAGAATGAGGCGGGAGAGGGAGAAGACGCGAGGATACAAACAAAGTGAAGGGGAGGAAGAAGATACGGTCGAAACGAGGCCGATGCCGTGCTAATGAGCTCCGGAAGGGCTGAAATTCATATGTGAAATTCAAAAAAAAAAAAAAAAAAAAACAAGAAAAGAAAAAGAAAACGAAAATGTGTATAGAGGGCTGAGTTCCAGGTAAAGGTTGTTATCGTTGTTTTCGTGCTGAGTCCGCAGCCCGATAATCGATCTTGCAATGACGGCAGTCAAGAAAGGCGATATGCCAGGTTGATTCGAATCCGTATCTGGTTTAAATTTGGCGGCGTGTCAAGCTCGAAAAAAAGAACTTCGTATGGGAGGAAGTTCCAGAGAACGCACAAGAGTCGAATGAAAAACGAGGGGAAAAAGAACATGACAAAAGCGATTGTGACAGGAAGATGCCTCAGCCTTCTCGGTGGATCGTCAGCCAAGGGAGCAGCAATAATGTCGTACTGAGTACTCCGTACTCCGTGGCTAGAAGCAAAAGTATGACACGCAGTGAGAGGGAGCAGCTCGAGAAACGTTTTGTCAAGGTGGCTGCCCCTCGTCGGGTCCCCGCTCCAGATCGTCAATATCGACTCGGCTTGGCCTATCTCGTAGGGATTTTGGAGGCTCTGTGGGTGATTTTGGATAATGAGCTTCGTCGGGCCCAATTCGCCGGCAATCGCTTTCCCTGTTTTCGGGACCCTTTGCTTCCAGGCGCCTGCCACGAGGCTGAAGAGGTGGGAGGCCTGGCAAGAAATCGGACAGCTCAAAACACTCAAAACACTCAGCAAACTCAAGACAAGGAAATGGCGAGCGAGACCGGCACAAAACGCCAAGAAAGGTCTAGGCCTCGAGAAGAAAATAAGAGCAAAAAGGCGACGGGCAGGAGAGAGATAGCCGTCGAGAATGTGGCCGCGTCGAGCACATATTTTCTTTCGAGCAAAGCCTGTTCCTGAGGCCTGGTTTTACCTGGCCAGCCACTTTCAGCTTTCCATATCTCGTCACACTTTCTGTATCTTCCCCTCTTCTGTCTTTTTTTTTCTTCCTTTTCGTCTTCTTCCCCTCCTCTTTTGCATAGTTTCCTGCACGGCGTCGACCCGTGCGTTGGCTGCTGGCTCTTTCTGGCCGTTGAGACAGCCAATAAATTCTCAGCCTTGTCTAAGCCCCCCTCAAGCTGGATCTGCTTGCCTGTTTATTGTCCCGCGTCGCTTCCTCTTCCTAGGCGACTTTCAGGCGATCAATGAGGCATAAAGCCCCGCTTGCCAGGCAGACTGAATATTGATAGCCTGAAGACCCTCAACATTGAGACCAGAAAATGGGGACTAGGGTCCTCTAGGCCTGGCCCGAGCCCCATTCGCCATGCAGAGCCCCAATATTGGCCGTTCTTGGCGCCGTCACACGCCTTTCAATGTGGAATAATTTGGGATGCCAGAAAACCGTCTTGTCTTGGATTCTTGAACCCCCCCCCCCCACAATTCTTGACAGCCAGGACAGAGAGTTCGTCGACACTGGCGCAGCTCTCGATCTTGCTTTTGTCTTCCTCGTGTGTTCGTGGGCCTCTCGCCTTTCTTATATTTCCTTCCCCTCGAAACGGCCTTGCAGTCTGCCATGGCGATACACAGCCCCGCACCACTAGAACCCGTGTGCCACCATTTTCTGCTTCTCCGTGTTCTGTTGTGCAATGTCCCGTACGCCTTTTCTTGTCCGGAATTTTGGATGACGTGGTTGTCGATAGGCAGCTGTCAAACAGACCGTTTTCAGTGGTGAGTTTTGGGGACCTTTGTTTTTTTTTTGTCGGTGGCAGAGTGAGGCTCTGATGAGCTTGGCTCTCGTCTGCCAGACCCCTCTGGGCCAAAGCCAAGACTCGACTCTGCCGTGTGCATTTCGATTGGGCCCATTCGCTCTGAGCTTGGTGGCCGTCGTATGGAGTGCTGATAGTTGCCCTGCTTCGCCATGCAGACCGTCCCCGGTCTTTGCCTTTTCTTCAATCCAGCCTCCAGGCAATAATGATACGTATTGCACATGTGCTCGGGTCTCGAGCCCAGTCGCTGACATCTCTACCTCTCGTCTTTAGGTCCTTCACGGAGCTCTGGAGCTCTGTGACGCAGTAGCTTCCTCACCAGAAGCGAGGCTTTCTCGTGATCGGCCTGGTTGTGCTTGTTTGCCTCGTTGACCTTCATGTCCTATTTTTATCTTTTTTGTCCTCCTGGATTACCGTTGCATGTGCTCACCCACTCCAACTTACCAAACGCCCTTTCTCTTTCGCTTCCTCGCTTCTTCTCTCATCCCCAAAACACACCATTAGCACACTGATCTGCCGTTTTTCGCTCCTTGCTCCCTCATCCGAGGGCCGCATAAAGAGTTGGTAAAACGCCACATTTTGGTTTTTGCTTTTGTGGTTTTATTTTTGAGACTTCAACTCGAGCATGGAGCCTGCAAGAGGCCGGCCACCTTCGGCTGGCAAGCAACATCTCTTCTCTTCTTCTGGGAAGGTCATCACCAAAGAGCAGAAACGATCGTCGTCCAAGACGTCCATTTTGCGCCGTTTGAGCATGTCTGCCACCAATGTGCTAAACGGGAACGGCGCCGCACCAGAACAAACGCCGGCTCGAACCGACAATGCGGGGCGCTCCGACGCGACGACGCAACAGACAACCGTTTCGGCACCAGCGCCATCTCCGCCCTCGTCGAGTGGTCTCATGTCGTTCAAAAAGCACTTTCGACGCTCAAAGAAACAGCATCTGTTTGATCCGAGTGATGATGCTCGGACCGACGGTGATGACAGAAGCGGCAGCAGTGCTCGCGGCACGGTTGATGCGCCGATCCTCAGCGGCGGTACAGAAACGACTCCCGTTGCCAGGGCTGTCGCCAGAGCAGCAAATGATGCCGGTAGCGACGGCAGCGACAGTGTCCTCGACCCCTATGACAGCACGGAGTATCAAAGCGGCAGCGAAAGCGAGATTGAAGATTCTCGCAGTGCCGAGGATCTAACGGGCAGTCTGGACCCAACGACGCTGGCCGGATCGCCCATTACCACGGTCGGGGCAGTGAGCACTCGCACGGGTAGCTTTCCTCAAACCGACGAACAGAAGACTGCCCCAAACGGGGCGCAAGAAGGCCATGCCGAGAACAAACCTCCCAACCCTGAGCAAGTGGCAAAACAGCATCAACCGCAACCTCAACCGTTTGTTGTTCCCGGTCCGCCTCCGCCAGTTCCGCAGCAGGTGTCTGAACCGACCAACGCGGTCTCTCCACCGACAGTGCCACCAAAGATCCCGGCCCCGCCTCCGCCAGCTGGGTCACCACCGGAAAACGCAGGCGTCATGGGCCACATAAATAAGGCGACCAGTGTGCAGAATAATATACAGACATCGCAATCTGTCCAGAGCCTGCAAGCGGTCCAGAGAACAGACAAAGAACGAAAGCAGCAGCAGCAACAGCAGCAACAGCAGAAGCAGCAGCAGAACAATCCTGGTCGCGCTCCGGCCCCAACAACGACCGCCAAAGAGCCGAAAGAAAAGTCTGGCGGGCTGCTCGGTGGCCTGAAGAAGCTGCGGCGCTCTGACAGCAAACGCGGCAGTATCGACCCTTCGAGGCTGCAGCCACCACCGCCAAACAGCAAACAACCAGCTGCAGAAACAACATTGGCAGCTCAAAAGCCAGCACCGAGCCAGGTAGCCGCTCAGATACAGCAACCTCAACAGCCCCAGCAGGCTCAGCAGAAACAGGCAGCAGTTCTTCCGCCTCCGCCACCTCCGATCCAGTCGCCGCCTAGCGGAAATAGAGCCGTTGATATTGAAGCTGTACCCAGCAGTCTGCGACCTGGAAGTGGGCAACCTGTGCAGCAGAGCTATCGGCAACAAACCCCACAACAGTACCATCATGAACAGCAGAATCAACAGAGCCAGCAGCACCAGCAGCACACACCTGGAAACCAACACGCTCGACAGATGGCCTATGCCATGCAACAACAGGCAGTGTTGCAACACGCATACCACCAGCAGCAACAACAGCCAGCATGGTCCCAATCGGAAATTGACATGAACATGTATGCGCTGTCATCGCAACTGGCGGCCGCTCACCAACAAAGTGCCGGCCAGGTTGCCCTGTTGCATGAGCGAGATGCAGAAATTGCCGAACTCAATGCGCTCGTGGGCCGGCTGCGCACACGGATCCAAGAGCAGGTAAAACAGCTCGAGCAGTTGCCTGCGGGCCTCCCAGGGCTCAACACCATGTCTGGCCTCAACGGCTATGCTGCAGGCGGTGTCGGCCAGCTGCCTGACGGCCAGATTCGCTCCCGGTGGAAGGGCTTGAGGTGGCAGATTCGCCAGTGCGTCGAGGCTCGTCTTTCGGCCCTGCCGTCGTCATCGGCGGCATCGACGCCTGTATCGCCCGAGCGAGCACCCTTCTTGCGGCGTCTGACGCCCGACTATGATAAGTTCCTGCACTCGCGCAAGGGCTCCGTATATCTGGTGGAGGCAGCCATCTGGACCGTTCTTGCAGACAGTGTATTTGGTGGTGCACGCCATTCCAGCCGCATGTGCTGGGCAGCTCGCTGGTCGACTCCATTGGCTAAGATGAGTATGTATCCCGTCCCTTGTTCCTTCCATCCCGTTTCTCGAACACCGTGCTAACTGACCTTGTAGATGACAGCATGATGTTCAGCAGGGCAACCGACCCGGCATACCACCATTGGCGCGTACAGACCGCTGTCTTTGTCCGTAGCTTGGATGCTCCAGCCGATGGTGACCAAAACCAGCAACAGAACCAGCAGCAGTCCATCATAGGCGCTCCATATATCGAGGCAGTCGTGCGACAGCTTGAGGCCGAAGTGGGCATTTTGCTGGCTCTTGGGACAGGGGGGCCCAGCGGCGTTGAAGATGCGTCGAGTGCTGGCCCAACAAGCCACAGGGACACTCCGTCACCATCATCACCGCCACCGTCATCCTCATCCTCATCGTCCGTCCTCCGTCGGCAGCTATCCGATGTGGTTGCTGAGGCCATCGGGCTAGACGCAGACTTGTGTCAACAACGCGCATGGTTCCATGTCCACTTCCCGAGCTCGACAAGCGGCCATCGTTATGGCATGCCATTTGACGCGCGGGAGATGGAATCTGTCACCGTAACGAGCGAGACAGCGTCCATAAGCAGTGGCGGTGTTAGTGGTGGCAGCGAGACACACCTTGGTATCTCCAAGGTGGGCATAAACAGTAGCAGCAGCAATGTCAACAACACGGGAATGAACGGTGGTCATGCGTCGGATGACGTTTCTCTGGTGGTCCGTCCGGCTTTATTTAAAGCTGGCAACTCGCGCGGCGAGGCGTATGATCAGACAATGACAATCGAGCCGAGCATTGTATGTCAGACGACACCAGGTGGACGTGGCTTCCGGCGATGGGCTGGAGGACGGCGTGATCGATCAAAGTCGAGGGGCTAAGCAGGCTAAGCAGGCTAATCAGGGTGTCGTGACGAACATGTTGAACGACGTTGTGACCTAAACAAGAATCAGATCGACTGAAGAATGGGGCTCCTATTCCGTCATGTTATATCACTTGTATTCATTTATATCCAATTTATATTCTCCTTTTGGTGTATTGGGAGATCAGCGCAATGTAAGCTTTCCAATGCTGAAAGCGACAAACAGAAAACAGGAAAAGCGAAAAGAAACCCAAGACAAAATGAACAGTGTATTATCGTGTGAGAAGGGGATAAATTATCCTTTCTCCAGCTCCCGACCAGACGCCATGCTGAAACATGAAATATTAAAAAAGAAGACGACCCAAGACAAAATGAAGGACAAAGTCGTACACGGGTAGTAGGGATTAAAGAAAGGCTGGAAAGAGCCACCAAAAATGTACCAAATGCCATAAAAAAAATAAAGGGCTCGCTTGAAAACCTCATTATCAGTATCAAATCTTTTGCGTATGCAGTTAAACGTTGGCTAGTTGGCCGATCCGTCCAAGGCCAGCTCAATGGAAGCTTGCTGCTGAAGATTGGCATTGGAGGCCGCCTGCTTTAGACGGCCGGCACGACGTGGTGGTGGCAGTTTAGGCGGTAGTTTCTTCACACCAGCTCCGGATGGGTGTGCCGGAGTGTGGTTCCCGTGATGGTTGTGGCCATGAGCTGTGTGAGCAGCAGTGGCGGCAGCAGCTGCTGCTGTGGCAGTTGGGTGGGCCTCGCTAACCCCATTGCTGTTGAATGTAGGAGATGTTCCTGATCCAGCAAGCGCCTTTCCAGCTGCTGCTGAAGCAGCTGCAGGTGGTGGTGGCGGCGGGGGAGGAGGTGGTGGTGCATGGTGTTGAACAGGCTTCATGGGGACGCCGTGACGATGCTTCGGGACAGCGGGTAGAACACGCTTTGCACGTGACTTGCGCTCTGGCGGAACGGCTGGCGGCACAGAAGATTTTACTCTTGATGTAGGACTAGCAGGGGCTTCAGTGGATGCCTGGATCTGCTGTCCCTGTTTGACAAGATCCTCTTCATTTGGTTCGAACTCGACAGTCACAGCTGGGATCGGATGACTATCGTCACCACCAGTAGCAGGAGCAGGCTTGTGAGTATGCTTATCATCCTCGGATGACCATGCATCATAATCGTCATTGGTTGAATGCCGTTGTTCTGCTTCTGTGAACTCGGCTTTGCGGCTAGGTGTCTTGACACCAGGCTTCTCCTTGACAGCAGCAACATCGTCCACGCTGGCACGGCTTAAGCGGCCGTCGAGAGATAGACTGATACCAAGGAACTTGTTAACCACCTGGTCGCGGTCCGCCTCGCGAGCCTTTTCTTCAGCAGTGTTGCTGTCGTCAGTGATGATACTGCTCACGGTCGCAACGCTTCCGGAACTGGACGACGTGCTGGTGCGAGCAGTGGCTGTTGTATCAAAGGTGGTCACGGTGCCCAATGTGCCAGTTGGGCTGGTGGGTGATGCCGGCGTTGACGTTGGCGGCGTTGGTGTGTTCAGCCATTCCACGTTGGCCACGCGATCCACCAGGCGGAGTGTGGTCTCATCGGCAGGTGCAAAGTGGACATTACCCGAGCCGGATAAGATGGCCAATACACGCAGAATCTCATCGCGCTTGTAATGTGGCGGTTGATTGAGTTGGGTGTGGGCAAGCAAGGGGTACAGCACACGCAGGTAAGTGTGGCGCAGGGAGGCGGATTCATTGGGCAAATCAAGAAGGTTGCGGATGATGACATCGAGCAAGACACGCAGATCGTTTGTGTAGAAATACTCGTAGGTCGCATGTGTGGTGAATAAGAGATAGAGTAGCTTGAGGATGAGGAGCTGCAGAGCAGTCTCTGTGGCACGGTTGAGCAAGAGGATGATGTTCTCGCCAAAGGTACGATAGAGAGGCCCGTTGAGGCTGAGGACCTTGACAACACGGTTTGTCAAGGGGGCCGCAGGTGACATGGGATCGACGGCGGCAGTGGTTGCCGCGACCATGTACTGTTCATTGAGGACAAGCTGAGACTGTTAAATACGAATTCCATCTCATGGTTACTTTTGCTGGGCTTATTGTTCAGGCTTACCAATACACGAATCACAGGATAATGATATGGGTCTTCGTTATCATCCGACATATTCTCGATGATCTGGAAGAGGTAGCCGACGAAACCATCGTCAACGGACAGAAGGTCAGCGACACGCACCCGTTCCACGCGAGCCATCTCAAACATGAGCTCAAGAAGCAGGCGGTGAAGACGGAGGTCATCGTTATGGCTGGCCTTGATCAACTCGACGAGACGAGCAAAGCAGCCAGCCTCGATCATCTGTGAAAAGACTTCATCGTCTGTACGGCCGGCCAACAGCAGGTAGTTGGCAATGACATGCAGCGAGCGAGTCTCATCCTCCTGCAACAAGCTGTAGATGATCTGGGTGCGGACGTACTGACGCACGTCGGTGCCAGCGCACAATGGGCTTTCCAGCAGACACTTTGAACAGCGGGCTAGGTCGTCTTCGTCTAGTAAAAATTCATCGCGACCGGACGCCACGAGATCGAGCCAGGCACGGAGGGCATCGTCGATTTCCTCATGGCTGGTACAGGGAGACTCGACGGTACAAGTGAGGTCTGTCAAGATGAAACAAGTGTGGTTAGTATGAGATCTGCCTGTCGTCAAATCCAGGAACCCCTATTTTCGGCATTTGGTGCCATATCCCCCCTCAATTGGAGCCCACCTTTCCAGAATCCATCAGGCCCGGCCGACGTCGCCTCGTCCACCTCGTCAGGTGGCCCCATTGTGGGAGTGTGTCGCGCGGGTCGTTAGTCAAGCGTTGCAAGTTGCATCACGAGAAGTCGGTGACAGGTAGAAGATGAAGAAAGTGGACGGGGGTGAGTCCGTTCACTTTTCAGTCGACGCTGGTAGCGTTTGTTTGTACCGTGGAACGGAGTCGGAAAGGGCAAAGGGTGCGCTTCGAATCAGAATTGTCAATCGAGGAAGCGACGATGGTGATAGCAAACAGACTGAAGGAAAGAGCGACAGCGACAACACCGATTGAAAAAAATCCAGGATGCTGGCCCGATGTGGAAAGACCAACGGCGCAAACTAGTGCGAATGTCGGAAGGCGCAACCGTCGTCGGATCGGGTGTCGTGGTATCTGCGGGCGGGCAGGTGTCTGT
This sequence comes from Sporothrix mexicana, assembly GCA_021396375.1. NCBI lineage: Eukaryota > Fungi > Ascomycota > Sordariomycetes > Ophiostomatales > Ophiostomataceae > Sporothrix > Sporothrix mexicana. The sequence continues at coordinate 59,692 of WNYC01000099.1, read as the reverse complement.
GGCGGTGGCAGCGTGTCGTGTGCTGGATGCAGGTTGGCGATACGATAATAATCTGAGTTTGGATGGTGGTCGAGGAGAGGAGAAAAAGGAACATTGTAGGGCCCTGCGGCCGCCAAGCACGTTTCGGTGCAGTGCCACCCCGCGTTGTGGCGCCCAGGGCATAACTGGTAGAGGTACCTGTAAAAGTCCCCTTTTTGGTGTGAAGGTAGCAAATTTTGGTGCATGGGAAAGGGTGACTAAGAATACGAGGTACCGTGACTTCCCAAAGATAGGCGATCCTGCCTCCACTGGGAATGCCTTGGCTGTGAGATGACGGAATGCCTATTCTGGACCTGTCAAAACCACTGGAGATTCCTCGTACGGGCGAAGTCTTTTTCGACCTTGTCTCGATATCGGCGCAAGGTTTGCGATTCCAGGCCGATCGGGGTATTTTGAGACGAAGCGAGGAGGCTGGTCGGGCGACAGCAAGACATTAGGCGACAAAAAGAGACGAAAGGGGTAAAAAGGCATCAAACTACGGAGTACAGCAACAAACAACATGTTGGATCGCAAAAAATGACCACAAAACAAGAAATCATAGCAGCCGCCATGTTGATGCCGCATCACGTCGATCGCTCGTAACCTCGTTTCATCGCTCCAAAGAGAAATGCAGTGAGGTGTGGCTGAAATCCGGCTTGTGAGCTGCAAGGCCAAAGACAGTCAGTCTGCAAAATATACAAAGCCGCATCGCGTTTCAAGCTAATACAATACATCGAGGGTCATTTCAAAGGTCTATATTTATTCTAGGCCCTTCGTCTTTTCAAATAGCTCACGATATTAATACATTGTGAAAGACGTTCTCGGTATCCTTTGATATTTCACCCGCTTCTCGTTCCCGCTTGCTTCTATCTTCCAACAAGTCCATCAGATTGTCGAGAGTCATCAAGATGCAATGACGTCGGCCTCATAAGTGTGGAGTCGATTAATATTTTGGTCCATCATTTTCCTCATCTGGCCAGCTCTCCGGAACCCTTACCCGCAGATAGAGATTCCAGGCGGATGGCCAAGAGGGTTAAACCTTGGTGAGAGGCCGGCAGGCCGTTCGTTTTGGATGCTAGAAAGAGTGGCCAGAGCCATACGAAGCCAGCAAGGGCGGCAGGCGAGTGCCCGAGATTAATATGTCGCGGCAAGATAGAGACAATGTGTCTGGCTAGCGACAGAATTGCGGCAGGCAGGCGTGCATTGTGTTTATTGCAGCTGCGCGGCCAATATAAAATCCCGCGGCAAAATACAGACACATCGATTCAGTGGTCGCTTCCTGGGGACGTGGAACCTGGGAAGGGGAAAGGAGGAGCTTGATATAAAGCATGCTTGTCCTCAAAAAATCGTAGGATAGTTTGTCCACTCAGTGAATGCCAAAAGCACCATCACCAATGGCCCTTCGATCGGCGTATGTTTTGCTGGCTGCGGCCTTTGTCGGCTTCGGTTCCGTGGCCCAGGCCGCCTTACAAATTGTGCCGGGCGCGACATGGACGGCAGTTAAGTCATCCCATCCAAAGCCTTCTTAGAGCATGTCTAGCTAACAAGTCAAGTCTAATGGCGCTCATATTCAAGCACACGGCGGCGGCATCATCGAGGTCAACGGCACATATTACCTGATCGGCGAAGACAAGACGGATGGCTCATCATTTCAAAACGTCAACTGCTACTCGTCCCGCGACCTTGTCCAATGGCACTATGAGGGCGCATTGCTGTCACGGACGGGAAGTGGCGACCTTGGCCCGAACCGAGTCATTGAGCGGCCCAAAGTAATCTACAACGACAAGACACACAAGTATGTGCTCTGGATGCATGTCGACAGCAGCAACTACGGCGAGGCCAAGGCAGGTGTCGCCACCGGTGATACTGTGTGTGGAAAGTACAGTATGTTGCTACCAGGAATCCACGTCCATCTCAGTTCAGATACGGACAGCGATACTGACAATCCAGCCTATCATAACAGCGTCAAACCGCTTGGGTTCCAGAGCCGCGATATGGGCCTGTTCAAGGACGATGACGGGAAAGCTTATCTATTGTCAGAGGACGTAAGTAGCAGAAGTTGAAAGAGCAGACGGCCGCGTGGCATAATCGTACTAAAGCCTCTCAGCGCCAAAACGGTCTTCGCATCTTGCAGCTCTCTGACGACTATCTTGAGGTGAAATCAAATACGTATCTCTGGAAGGACCATATCGAAGCACCTGCTCTTATTAAATTCAAGGGCCGCTACTACATGTTCGGCAGCCATCTGTCGGGCTGGGATCCCAACGACAACATTGTCAGCTCGTCGACCTCGTTGACATCTGGCTGGACGGCCTGGGCCACATTTGCCGACAAGAACTCCAAGACGTACTCGTCGCAGACACACTATGTGCTGCCGTACGGCTCCAACGGCAACGTCATGTACATGGGTGACCGATGGCTGTCGAAGAACCTGCGAGCGAGCACATACGTCTGGCTGCCAGTCTCTATCTCGGGCACGTCTGTGTCAATGAAGAACCACGCTGCTTGGGTGCCGAATGTCGAATCCAACAAACCATGGGCTAACCATCCCGACGAGACGTCCTATGTTGGCAACATGGGCACATATGGCGGAGGCGCAAAGGCTGTAGATTGCAAGCCGTGCTCTGGGGGAAAAGCGGCCGGCTATGTAGGCGGATCGAGCCATGGGACAATCACCATGTCCGGACTGTCGGCGCCGAGTGGCGACAAGACAACGCTGATTGTCCGCTATGGTGTATCCGAGGCAAAGGGACGGCAGGCAGACGTTCGCATCAACGGTGGCTCACCCATCCGCATGGATTTCCTACCGGGACCTGACAGTGGCAATATCGGCCAAAGCGTTTTGACAACGGCGCTCAACTCTGGCACCAACACAATTGAGTTTGCGGGCGTTGGCGACAACTGGGGCCCGGACATTGATATTGTCCAAGTGCCAGTAGCGTAGAGGATGGGGCAGTCTTAAATGAATTTCATCAGACTTTGTATTGAGTATGGTGTATGAAATTGCCATTATGCAATGACGGGGCTCATACCAAAATAACAGTGATGATCTCATATCCGAAAATATGACGAGTCAAAAGTATTGCTCTCTTCATACTGTGGACAGAGGAATTCAACTCAGTTTATGTGCGATCAACACAGCCCATGTATGTGAATTGCCCTATTCCGTACGGAGCACGTCGTACGTCGTACACTGTCGTTTCTACCGTGTCCGTTGTAGACCTGTCTGATGCAGCAAAGTGGCACATATGCCACAGGACGGCTGTTCATCCGAATAGACTGCTAGATTTCATTCTTTTGAATTTCGTGGTCGTGCATTTGACGGTTATCTCCTATCTGCGTTTTGCTGCCATTTCGTTTTGATTTTGTTTCTTCTCTGACCCCCACGAGAGGCGATGGATGCCGTTTCTTTTGCCATCCGGTATTCTCGACGTCGTATCTTCGTCCTTCTTTACCTCGGCGAGCCTGCTCCGAGAGACAATTGCGACGATGCGCCCGAAAACTGACAGCTGGTCAACTCCCAGCCGTCCACCGCCAGCCTGTGTTTATCCCTATTGCAACAGCGTTAACTTTTCGTACCACACATGCAAAACCTCCCATTTGAGTCTGCATCCTCCAGTCTGCATCCAGTCCAGCTCGTCTCGCAAGCCGCCCAGAGGGATACGGAGCACAGACCAGTGCACGGGCAAAAACATTTCTATGCAGAACACCGTCATCACCAACGGCGCCATCAGCCGGGCCCCTTTTATTTGCCAAATATTTGTACTTCGTATGAAGTACGACGTACAAACATGTGCTTGTATCTCACCGTTGCACTTGTAGTACACTTGCATCTCACCAAGAAAGGCGCATTGCGACGTCGTTGGGCTGTTTTCTTGTTGTTTGTCGCTGTCGTCTCTGCCGCCTGTATCACACACCTTATCCCCTTCTCGCGTGGACCCCTGGGCCGGTGGTGTTTCATGGGCAGAGGCCTGCACGCCTGCAACGCCTGCAGAGCCGGCGATAGTGCAACGCTGTGCCTGGGCATTGTGGGCAAGGAGGGGCAGTGTGACGGTGACCGCACCAACGACGAAATCGAAAGACGAGAAGGCGCAGAAAGAGTGGGAACAATAAGAGACGGTCGAATCGAGCAGTTTCAAACTTTGAAGGACAAGTGATGCCTTTTTTCTCAACTGCTTCACACCTCGCGCATGGTCGCAGTTGCAACAACGACAGGGTTCTCGTCCCTGGATTCTGCGTTCTGCGCGCGCGGCAGCGCCCTTTCATCCGTTCTCCGAGGTGCCCGGCCCAGCATCCAGAGGCACTGCAGTACACCTGTTGCGCTCCCTTTTCTTTTTTCTGCGCTTTCTTTTTCGGGAGGTTGGCCGTTACTCCCTCCGGCCCTTTTATCATCCAATGTCTCTTCCGGCACGCCCAGACATGGTCTGTCTGTTTGTCTGGTGATGAAGTCGAGATGGAGTCGTGTTTCTTACACTGTTCCTCTTTTGTTAGTTTCCCTCACCATCTCAGTCCATCACCCTTCTTCTGAAGGCTTTTCTTATTTCTGTTTCTCCATTTCTTGCTGCGACATCAGATACGACAATTTGATAGTGTCACCCTTTCACCTGCCTTGCACAGGCACACTCTTTCTTGCCCAAAGACGGCTCACAGGTCCTAATAATAGACTGGATGCGGGACAATCGTGTAGCTCTCGTTTCGTTTTGCGCCGGCCTCTGCTGCTGGACGGAGTGCGATGCGTGATGTGCGTCCATCACCCAGATCCAGACTTTGGAGCAATAGGCATTTTGTGGTTTTTAGGGTGTATTTTGATCCTGTTCGTTCCTTGTAGTATTGCTGCCTCTTCTTCTTCTTCTTTGTTTCTTTGTCTGGAAGAACACAAAACGCTGCCAGCTTGGGAACAAGCATAGCCATGCAACTCAGGACAAACCTTGGCGGTGACGTTTATGCGTTTGGGAGGTGTTTCTCCGAATGCCTCGATCGCCATTACGACCAAGGCTTTAGGCCCTATACCCCATCATCCAGAGTCTGTGCTCGAATGCTGCGTCTACACTTGCCCAACGCATATACTCTCGTTTAAGCATCGTCTGCCCATCGATGCATGTCCTGCAATCTCGTTTTCTGGTGGTTCTTTGGTGGTGATCTGCAAGACATAACGCATCTGCAATACGGAGAAGTGTGAGAATACATCTTGCTGTGAAATAATGTCTTTTTCATAGTGCCGTCAAAAGGTCTGATCGTCGGCTTGCCAGCACTGCAATCTGCAGGCCGCATTGGGCCGCCCTCTCCATTTCGTCCTTTGTATCTGTGGCTGCCTTCTTGTGCTCTTTATTCAGCGCATGCACACACCCTTTGCGCCTCTTCTCGCCTTGTTGATCCTTTTGTCTCGGATGATCGTGTTTGAGGGATCTCGCAGACGAGATCACCGCCGGTGTCTGCAGGAAGAAACATTGCTCGTACCTTGCAAGCTGTGTTTAGAAGTGCCTAAATGTGCCTGCAACCCTCTTGTTCACCCAAACACTGCACAAACACAGCAGATAAGAGACGCTTATTTACATGTAAGATGCAAACATGCGGGATAGTGCAATAGATGTTGCGACCGCGACTGCCACTTTGTCGTTATCTCAGGAGTTCTCAACCTCCTGTTTTCGTCATCTTCCATCTCTCGCCTCTAACTCGCCTTGCCCTCGCTTGCTGTGAGACCATCGCCGCGCTACCGCCCGTTGCCATCGTGCGGCAGGCTGACCTCAGACCTGTGTTTCTCCTGCTCCGATCCTGCGAGCCTGCCGTCTGTCCACTGGTACGGAGTACTTTCCTGCCCCTCTACTTATCGTTTGTTTGAGCCTTCGCTCGTTCGTTCTTTCCCTCCCAAACAGAGAGTCTCTTTCAGCACAATCGTGCCCTTATCACCATCCCTCCTTCCTGCCCTCGGATCCCCTCGCCCCGTCTTCTTTCCTGCAAGTACTTTGTCCAAACGGCACTGCCCCGTATTTTTCCGTTCTGCAAACCAGGATGTCCCATCCTGTTGTCCCCAAGAAAACTCCCCTCCTCGCGCGCTCCGATCGCCCCTTCCCCCAGTATCCTGGTCCACTTCCCAGCTGTCCACGCTGTAGACCCACCCAGTCAAGCCAGCCAAGATCACCTGCCTCTGGGCAGGAGCTGGGCAGCCTGTGACGATATGTGTTGCCTTTCCCTCTCGATTCCAGTAGCGAGCATTCTTCATGGGCATCTCAGTGCATATTTTGCGTGACACTGCATTTGCCATATGTTATCGCCTCCTTTAGTTACCCTTTTCCACAATTCCCATCCCATGCTCAACCTACCTCACCTCATCGCCTGTCTTTTCCTATTGCCGTAAACCGACCGGTTCCGTAGTATATGCAATATAATAGATACGAAGTCGACCTCCTCGAACAGAAACACCAATACGCCACAGCCCGTGGGATTAGACAGACAGCCGTTGCTTGTCCTGAGGTCGACAGGCGTACAGAATTTCTTCGTATTTCTGTGGTCTGGCGATATCATGCTCCGCCCGTCCTTTTGCGTTGCATCTACAAGAAGCGAAATCACATTGTCTTGCATCTCAGCTGACAACGTATCGAATTGTGCTGACAGCCTGGGTTCCAGCGGAGTTGCACATGCGTCAAGTCAACCAAGAGGCCGACGATCCGGGCGAGCCTGATGAATGTCGGGGGAAATGGAAAAGAAAACATCGAGAAAGAAATATGGAGCGGCTGGCTCGACCTCATGTTAGATACGGCAGTTCATCAATCGTAAGCATCTCAGACTCTTTGCTTCACCTCGCCCTGATACCGTAACTTACATGTACAGGGCGCTAAACTGATCCACAGCGCCCTCAATGCCCCAGAGGCCGCTAAAAAAAAAAAAAGCAAACAGAAAAGAAAAAGAATACGGAGTACGACATACGTAGTAGGGCCATCAGCGATTGTCGTCGTCGCTCTTGCCCCAACAGCCGATTAAAATCCCAAATTCACAAATTCAGAATCCCCACCAAGATGCACGCTTCTTACCCGCTCCTTCCCTCTTTTCCCCTCTTCCTTCACCCCAAGGGTACCTCGTGCACCTGCATGTTCTCCACACATATGCAGGTAGCGCCCGGGCCCCTTTTCACGTCCCGGCTTTAATCTCATCTTCCCATGCTCTGATCATCTCGTCCAGGTTGTTTTTCTTTTTCCCTCTTGTCATCGTAGTTTTCCCTCTTCTTTCTCATGGCAGTAAAATATTATCACACTTTTTCATTCTCTTAATCGCTCGTAACTTTATATCGATTTGGTCGGGTAGTGTCTCAGAAATCCTAATTTTGATTCTGCATTGCTTTCGTATTTTTGTACGACATATTGTGGCTGTCTCTTTCCTTTTTTATTATTTTCTCTTCTCCTCTTGTTCTTTACTGTCATGCTGCGCTAGACTGCCCCTAGGACTTTCTGTTCCTGAACTGGTTCGAGGGCCAAAATGGGGGTCTTGGGTCGCCACTTCCCCTGGCTACTGGTAGCTTGTACCGCCCTTGTTCCGGCCCTACCACACGCTGAAGGATGAATCGCAACTGCTCCGGCTACGTAGTTATGACCATAGTGCAAGGCTCTTTCGCCTTTTCTCTTTCACACGAGACACAGTACGGAGTACTTCGCAGTTCTTTACACGCGCAATCAATCGTGACTTCCAAGTTTGCATGCCCCATTATTGTGCCTGCATCTTTGGACCTTTCTGCTCATCGCTCCTTCCCAGGTCCCCGTTCAGTGAAAATCATGTGCTTGATTTGCGAGTTTCTTCCGTAGCCAAGCTTTGCTATCGCGGGTCCTCCTGCCTCCCCTGTCTACTTGTCTATCATCGTGATCGCCCCTGACTTTGGCTTCATTCTGGAAAATACCCATAATTCCTCTCTTGGGTACTCAATTCTCTGTCAAATGCCGTATCATCACATCACTCCCGCAGCAGCCGCTCTCATGATCCAACTGACACATCTACTACAGTAACAGGCACAGAAACCTTCATCCGTCGCAAGCACAAGCAAATAGCGCACCAACGGCTGACACTGACACCCTGTTGCTGTCACACCTTCTTCCTGCATTTTGCGTCTTGCTGGAGTGCTCATTTTGCTCATCTGATGGGACGGACGACTACAGCGACGCAAGGACACAACACCGAATGCATGTACGCATCCATCACATCGGGCCACCTCTATCTTCTGCGTCTTTCCCCCCTATTATCGAGAATACATCCCAGATAACCCTATCAACATCGGCAGACAGACCAACCAACCGGAAGTTTTGCATTCAAAGTGTCCCGCACCGAGACCAGTCACTCTCTTCGCTTCTCATCCCACCATCGAGTGACCATCCTCGCCATCCACCAGTGCTTTTGTTTCTCTTCTTTTCGCCTCCCCCTTGTATCCCCCTGGTTCTGAGACAAGGAGGACAGTATCCACTTCTCTCCCAACACACTCACTCACCACAGCACCTGTTTTCAGCCTCTGTTGCATCCCTTGCTTGGCCTCGGATCTATTCATACTTTTTGTCTTTTGTTCCTGCTTTTTGGGCCCCTCAAATATCGCATCATCCAGAACCTTTGATCGTGGTGTGGCTTGTCAATTCTTGGCTCCCTGTTGTCCTTACCGTGGATTTTGGGGGCCTGTTGTCTTCTGAGCCGTTGATATCGCTATGTCTGTGTCTTTTTCCCCACGCCTGTCTCACAGCAGCATGCATGATTAACATGATTAGAGTTATTTAAGGACACCAGTATCATCGAGCATACGCAGCATCTTGAGACGAAACAAGAGCCGGAAGCCCAAAGGGAGAAACTCAAAAACGACCTTACGAGGCAAGAACGAGCAACCACGAAAAGTGCTTTAAACAAGTCGCCACTCTGACGTTATCGACGACGTGACAAGACGGAGAAGCAAGATCTAAAATATACGGAGTAGATACTTGACGGTTAAATCACGACGCCGTACTTCCGCCAGCCGACTACTGGCGCCCGGTTTGGCCAGGCCTTGGCTACGCAGAAACTGCGCAGAATTGAGTACACTACGGAGTACAAACGAGGCTACCCCTATTCGACCGTCTTTCCATCACCAACAGACAAGAGGCTGGCGGCTCCATCAGACTAAACTGGGCCACTGGGCTACTGAGTTAATCTCCAGTCTTTCCTTCTTTTTTTCTTTGCACGGGACCGTCTCCGAGAGCCTTCTTTGGCAGCTCTAACTTGACGCATCCTAGCACATTAGGGAGATATTAGGCCCTCCAGAACCAGCGCCAGGAACCTGACGCCAGCAAAGTTCGCCCCAGCGATCATATTTATCGTTTGCGACCAACACGCGACTAGCAAGACGGCGTCGAAAAACCAAGGAATCCCTGACAAAAAAACACGAGGCAAACCGGGCTGTCAAAATAGGGGCAACGGCGTGGCAGAGAAAGAACCGCCGTGGCAAGGACAAGGAGGTGCAGGTGCAAAGCTAGACGGAGGCCGAAATCGTGAGAATTTGCAAACTCGTCGATTGACTCGGCCGTCAACCACACTATCCACGAAATCTGCCAATATTTGCTGCGCCCTGGTAAGTCCAGGTACAGCCGCATACTGCCCGCCCTTGCATCGCTGTATTAACCCCCAAATCGGGAAGCCTGGTCTTCCTCGCTCACGGCACACACATCGACCAACAGCCTCATCGCCCACTCTCATCCACCACTTCACCGTGCCCCCGCCCCTTGGCGCAAATCAACCATTTCCCAATCCGACCCGTTGCTGCCAGCGTTTGCCAACACGCACCACTCACGTATTGCTCATTGTCGCCCATTGTTGTCCTTTATTTTCTGTGTCCATTTGTTGGCCTCCTCTTGCCTTCTGCCATTATTCGTCCTCCGAGCCAAACACCCAATCGCACTGAAACCGTTCCTGAACCCTGGCCAGAATCCCCCTCTGTCCCTCTCTTCCTCCATCAGACACCACTGGGCCACTCCGCGTACCACTCCACTCCCACACACCCACTTTCGCCCACCCCCCTCTCTTGTCCCTGGTCGTCCCTGTTCCTCTCTCCTCGCCAGCGGTTTTCCCTCTTTTCCCTTTTCTCTCTTGTTCTCCACTCACGCGAGCATCTTCTTTTTTTCTCCCTCCTTCCTCCTTATCTGCCTTCCCTCCCCCGGCTTCCTCTGTGCGTCTTCTTCCCCTCAAGCCCTCGTTCTCAACGTCGACCGTTGCCCTCGTTTGTTTTTTGCCAGCATCCTTTCTTCATCGCTGCACTCTCGACGAAAAACATCACCAATCTCTCCTTTTCAACGCCAACAATTCGCTTTGGTTTCACATCGTCCACAATCGCTGCCGCCCAGTCTTGTCGCACGCACGTTTCTCCCGTCAACTAAATCTTCTTTCCTCAACCGTCAGCCTCTCAATTCTGCCTTCACGACGCTGCTGATCATTTTGCGCATTTTTTTTTTCGACGCTCCTCAAACTCGCGATAGATTGCACTAGGAAAGGTCCCCTTCCCGTCGCGACTATTTTAAATCGAGCGCGCGCGCTCCTATCCAAACCCTAGAAAAGGGGCTCGCCTAGTTGCCCGCCTCCACACCTAACGGGCATCTCAACGGCTGTTCGAATCCTCGTTGCCTTCCCCCTCGACTGAATCACCCTCCCCGATCGCGCGTCCGGCCTGCATCTCGACGATCTGCTGCCTGCGCTGGGAACAATGTCGGTCATGCTGCATACGCCTTCACGAGCCTCGACTGCCTCTTCCTCCTCGTTCCAACCCATATCCAGACAAAACACAATGTCGTCCTACGATGGCACGCGGTCCGCCCGCCAATCCAAGCGGATTTCCATGTCGGCGCTGTACATGTCCATGTCCGCGCAAGAAACCGACTTGGAAATTGAAGATGACCTGGCCAAAGGTTCGTTTGTCCCCCTTATGTTTTTGTATCTCGTCTCATTCCCTGCCCAGTTGCTAACATTATTTTACCCTCCCATTACAGCCCAGAAAGTCCTTCGTGATCTGAAGGCCAAAATCTCGTCGCAGTCCAAACAGAACTTCGTTTTGGAGAAGGATGTGCGGTATTTGGACTCCAGAATTGCCCTGCTCATTCAAAACCGCATGGCCCTCGAGGAGGTACGTTAACGATGTGAAACAGAAAGGACGGGATGCAGAGCCGTGGGGGTGCGCCTTTGCCATGTGGCTCCATGTGCAATATCGGCCTCGGTTCTCACATACTAACAAATATTTCATGTAGCAAAACGAAGTCGCGAGCCGTCTCGAAGACGCCAACGAGCTGCAAGTCGGCGTGTTCCCCAACGACGACAAGACCCAAAAATACGGCAACTTGATGTTTATGCTGCAATCCGAGCCGCGCCACATTGCCCACCTATGCCGCCTCGTCTCCATGTCTGAAATCGACTCGCTGCTTCAGACTGTCATGTTCACCATCTACGGTAACCAGTACGAGAGCCGTGAAGAGCACCTGCTCCTGACCATGTTCCAGTCCGTCCTCACCTACCAGTTCGACAACACCCCCGAATATTCCTCGCTGCTACGTGCCAACACACCCGTCTCGCGCATGATGACTACCTACACAAGACGTGGCCCCGGTCAGAGTTTCCTCAAGGCCGTCCTTGCCGATCGTATTAACAGCCTGATCGAGCTTCAGGACCTCGACCTTGAAATCAACCCCCTCAAGGTCTACGAACGTATGGTTGAGCAGATTGAGGAGGACACCGGCAGCCTGCCCGCCTCGCTTCCCAAGGGTATTACCGCCGAACAGGCCGCCGAGAACCCTCAGGTCCAAGCCATCATCGAGCCGCGCCTGACTATGCTGAGCGAGATTGCCAACGGGTTCCTGACAACCATTATTGATGGCCTGGAGGAGGCTCCCTATGGTATTCGCTGGATCTGCAAGCAGATTCGCAGCTTGACCAAACGCAAGTATCCTGATGCCAATGACCAGGTTATCTGTACGCTCATCGGCGGCTTCTTCTTCCTGCGCTTCATCAACCCGGCCATTGTGACGCCCAAGTCGTACATGCTTATCGACGGCACGCCGGCCGACCGCCCTCGCCGCACTCTTACGCTGATCGCCAAGATGCTGCAAAACCTTGCCAACAAGCCCTCATACGCCAAGGAGCCATACATGGCCAAGCTGCAGCCTTTCATCCACCACAACAAGGACCGTGTCAACAAGTTCATGCTTGACCTCTGCGAAGTCCAGGACTTTTACGAGAGTCTCGAGATGGACAACTACGTCGCCCTGTCCAAGAAGGATCTCGAGCTGTCTATCACCCTGAACGAAATCTATGCGATGCATTCGCTCCTCGAAAAACACCAGAACGAGCTTTGCAAGGACAATAACTCTCACCTGGCCATCATGATGAACGAGCTTGGCGCTGCCCCTTCTCAACTGCCCCGCAAAGAGAACCGTGTCATCAACCTGCCGCTGTTCAGCCGTTGGGAGGCTGCGCTCGACGATCTGACAGCCGCTCTGGACATTACGCAGGAAGAGGTCTATTTCATGGAAGCAAAGTCCATCTTTGTCCAGATCATGCGGTCGATTCCAGGCACCTCGTCGGTTGCCCGTCGCCCACTGCGCCTCGAGAGAATTGCCGATGCCGCTGCTACCTCCAAAAATGATGTCGTCATGGTCCGCAAGGGTATTCGTGCCATGGAACTTCTGAGCCAGCTCCAGGAGATGAAGGTCACCGACAAGTCCGATGGCTTTGCCGTCCTGCGCGATGAGGTTGAGCAGGAGCTGCAGCACCTTGGTTCTCTCAAGGAGGGTGTCCTTGCTGAGACCCAGAAACTCTCGGAAGTTTTCTCGACCATCACCGGCCACAACACATACCTCAATGGCCAGCTTGAGACGTACAAGAGCTACCTGCACAACGTGCGCAGCCAGAGCGAGGGCACACGCCGCAAGCCTCAGAAGCAGCAGGTGTTGGGTCCTTACAAGTTCACCCACCAACAGCTTGAGAAGGAGGGCGTGATCCAGAAGAGCAACGTTCCTGACAACCGGAGAGCCAACATCTACTTTAATTTCACGAGCCCGCTTCCCGGCACATTTGTGATTTCTCTGCACTATAAGGGTATGTCTCACGTTCTCGTTTTCTTTCCGCCTTTGCGCACGTTACAGATACTAACACCATCGCCATATAGGACGTACACGGGGCCTCTTGGAGCTTGATTTGAAGCTCGACGACTTGTTGGAGATGCAAAAGGACAACCTTGACGAGCTCGACCTGGAGTATGTCCAGTTCAACGTGCCAAAGGTCTTGGCACTCCTCAACAAGCGTTTCGCGAGAAAGAAGGGCTGGTAGTTACAGCACCCAGCGACAACACCCTTTTCCTTCTCTCAGTATCCGATACACGATCGTCGACGGCCGCAAGTACATGACTCCCCCCGGTGTTTTCCTTCTTTCCTTTTCTTTTTGTCGTTATGATACCACTTTTCGAAAGCACATGTCGTTCACTTTCCATCCTTCACCAACGGGCGAACCTGTTTCCCACTCTCCTTTTCGGCTGATTGATTTACTCGCCCTGTATTACACCCACGCCATTTCTGCTGTCTTTTCCTTTGTCTTACGCTATGCATTTCATTTGACATTTATGCCTTTCATCTTTCTGCTATTATTTATTGTTTCTCGCCATTCAAGCAACGTTTCGGTTCACTTTCTGCGTTTGATATTCAATGCTTGTTTGCTGCCCAACTCTTTTCTTCTCATACCACTCAACGTTTGGAGACTATGATTTTTGGAGGAGCGACGGAGGACCAAGGTCCATTTATGTTTTTGTTTTCTTCCTTTTTTTATTGTTGCGGGGGATCGGACCCATATACATACTTAATACCTTGCAGGCACATGGAGTGTTCCCCGAGAGGAGGATCGTTTTCTGTTCCGGGCATTTCATGTTTGGTGCTGTGTCTTTTACACTTGTTTTTTCCTTTTTTTTTCTTGTATTTTCGCTGCCTTTCCTTTGTGTTTGTTCTGGGTTTTTTGTTCTAGTCTCCTTTATGCCTCTCCTTTTCAGCTGATCCCATTGAAGTATCTCTTTTACCGTTCCCATCTCGCGACCTGTTTTGCCGCCTTCCCGTTTCCTAGCAATAGCACTTGTTTTATGTTTCGATTCTAGCCCTTTTTCGTCGTCAAGAACATGTCCAGTTGGTGAGATACAACGCCGCTCACTCCAAGGCGTTTGCGATCCGTGGACAGGAGCAGGGTTTGCGCATATCGGCTGGTCCGGCTGCAAAACGACAGAAAATCATGTATTCTTTTCATCCATTTTATATCCATGGCTCGCTGTATCCATCTTTCCGTCGTGGCGGGCAATATTGTTATTTAAGAGTCTGGCTTGCTGGAGATATGGACCAGGTATTCACTATCAAAGCAAGGATTTATCTCATCGGCCCATTTCTTTCGTATATTGTAATGTTGTGATGAGCGGCATTAATTTGACGAATTTTACTGACCCTTTTACATGTCTTCTTTTGTTCCACAAATATATATAAAAAGAGGTTGGCAAATCGATTTATGTATGAAAAAAAAAAAAAAAAAAAAAAAAAAAATGGAACAAGGTAAACATATTTCTTTAAATTTTACTTAAAAAAAAAAAAAAAAAAAACAGACGGATGAAATCCGACCATAATGTATTCAAACAAATATACAAGTCAAGACAAAAATGATATAAAGATTCGCTATGCTAAAAACTTTTCTATATTCCAATAATGCCAATTCAGTGTACAGTTACTACGCCTTCTTTTCAACAATTTCAATCTGATCGATAAGCGTGCCCCCAATACGGGCAATCTCAGCGAGGATTCCGTCGCGGTTGACCTCAATAAGAGGCTCGTCGGCGGTCTCGTCATCCTTGGCCTTGCTCTTCTTCTTTGCAGCAACAGGGCGGAATGAGCAGGGCACGTTGATACGGAAAGACCGCGGGTGTACTTGGGGGTTCCACAGCGCAGCGATAACGTGGTCGCCATCCTTGTCCTCGTCCTGGGCAGCGCCATAGAAGAAGACAATGGGACCGACGCCGCCACCACCACTACTGGCGCCACCACCGTAGACGTGGTTCAGCTGGTTAAGGAGGATCTGGACAGGGTGTGCGGGCAGAGAATGCAGCTCACGGCCAGTGCGGGCATCGAGGTTCTTGTAGACGGAGCGGCGGCGCTTGGAGGCGTCGGTGCTGCTGCCGTCCTCGGCAATGTCGCCCTTGACGAGGCGCTTGATGACGCGGGGGGACAGGTGGATGAGGATGTCAAAGTCGCCGAGAGACGGCTGGAAGAGCACAGACGGGTCGAGATTGCTTCCTGACAACGAAGACACGTCCGTCTCCTTGACAAGGCGGCAGGCAGCGCGGGCAAGGCTCGTCATGCGCGAGGCCACGACCTTGGACGGCTGCGGGCGGGTCTGGCCGGCAGTGTTTTCGGTAGTGAAAGCAGTGCCGCTGGTTTCATGGGTGGCCGAGACAAAGAGAACGGTGTGGTTCATGTTGGGGTCAATCTTGCGCCAGGCCTCAAGACGCGTGCGCGGGTCGACGGCCTTGGCAGCGGCAAGAGCCTCTTCCTCCTCGGGCAGAAGCTGCGACATGCCCGAGGTATCGACGTTGAGCGGCTCGGTGCGCCAGTCCCAACGGGCGAGGAACTGGAGCACACGCAGCAGGCCGGGCGCGGCACTGGCAGGAGTCTGCCAGGGGTAAGGGCGAAGGAAGACATGAAGGACGACGAGCTCGACAAACTCTTCAGACACGTGCGAAGTCAGCTTGTGGGCACTGAACCAGCGCTTGACAAGGCGGATGGTAGGCGACAGGGCAGGGAATCGGGTGCAATAGGTGGCGATGGTCTGGGTGTGGAGAGGGAGCATAGTAAATGTGCGGCGCACGGCAGCCAGCAAGTTGGCGCTGGTGGTGCGAGTGTGCTGGTCGAGGGTCTTGTCGTGGGTCTGGCGCAACAGAATGGCCTCTTCGAGGTCGCTGTGGATGCGCAGACGGAAGGCAGCGCTGTCACGGTAGACAATGTCGAGATAGGCCAGGTTGGCAATGCTGGTGTTGCGGGTGCCGGCCTGCTCGTCGTTTTCGAGACCGATGAACGTCTCGACGCTCTCACCATCACCCTTTTCGGCCTTTGAGGCCTCGAGTGACTCACCAATGCGCAGCAAAAAGGCCATCTTGGCGCGCTGAATGGCGGCCAGGTTGTCGGGCCACTTGCCAGACGCTTCAAAGAAGAGGGCCACCTCCATGGGGTGCAGCACAGACTTGGCTGACTGGACGGCAGGCGGCGAGATGGTGGTTGAGCGCAGAACAGGGTCGATGGCCGAGATCTGGCGCACATGCAGCGGCAGGTCCTCAAGCGCGCGGATGTCGCCTTCCAGCGTCGCAAAGGCTTCGCGCGCGAGTGTAAAAGCGGCCGCGTCGATGACGGGAGTCACGGGGACCATTGACGCGAAGCTGCCCTCAGCATCGCTGCCGGCAACGACCTCAATGCCGCCTGTAACGATGAGACCGAGACGATGCCCGAGAATGTAGCGAGTGATCTCCTCACACAGTCCCGACGGCGACTGGCCAGCTGTCCACACAAGAGTCTCGAGGATGCTGCCGTCCTTGAACCGGCGCAATTCGGCACGTTCGCCCCAGAAATCGCGGAACTTCTTGGCCTCCTTCTTGTCCTCGGCAGGTGGGCCATGGTCGATATGGCGGGCCATATTGGCGGCATCAAAGGAGATGCAGAGGACGACATGGGTCGGTGGTGCGTCTTTTGCTACGGGCACGGGAAGGCGCTCACTGGTTGACCAGGCAGAAGACGAGGGAAGCTGGACGTGTATGAGCTGAGCGCGATCTCCGAGAGCGCGCTTCATGGTCTGGAAAACGTTGTCGCCAAAGTCCCAGACTGCGCCGTGGCGGCTGAGGTTGGCGGCCTCGCTGTTGGTTGGCGAGAATGTGGACGACGGGGAGGGGATGCGGACACGCACGACCATGTCGAAGGCTTCGAGGGCAATGTCGGCGCGGGCGATAAATGTCGGTGTGAATTGGTCAATGACAGAGTCATCCTTGAGCAGATCATGGGTGCGTTTCGCGTGTTGACGCAGCATACCAACCGACCATGCGCTCATCTTGTAGGCGATGTTGAGCTGGCGGCTGCCTGCGTCAAAAAGGACAGGCGTGGTCCCCTCCTTGATCGAGTCAATGTCGGCATTCTGGCCACCGAGAAGGCGAGGCTTTGTGCGGAAGTCGGTCGAAGCGAGGAACTGGACAACGGCCTTGAAGATTTGTGTGCTGCTCAGCGAGGGAGACAGAATGGATGTCGACTTCTTGCTGGACGATGCCGCCGACGAAGACGGGCGCTTCTTGCTGCCAGTTTGCATGAGAAGGGCAACAAGGGTCGCAAACTCAAAGGCACCAAAACCGCCACGGGCCAGAGAGCTGCCGAAGCCGCGCTGTTGCAGCCAAACACGGCCCAAAAGACAAGCGTCGACAAAGGCCGAGCACGACTTTTGCGCTTGGTGCAGCAGCTTCAGGTACGGCAGGTACGCGGACTCGGCCTTGAGAGTGGCATTGTAGAATGGTGTAGGTGGGAGGGACTTTGCTTCGTTCGCTTCAGACTCGGAGGGCGTTGTCGAAGTCGTCGCCTCGGGAGCGGTAGAATCGGGACGCAGGCAGTTCTTGTTGGCGAGCAGCTTGGCGGCTGGGAACAGGTCGGCTGAGCAGCAGGGGATGATGCGGATCTTGCACTCGACGGGCGCATTTTTGCTCGGCTTGCCATTGCTCGGAGAAGTCGTCTTGGACGTGAGCACCAAAATGGGCAAAAGTGGGTTGTCGCCATGATAGGCAAAGGAAACGTCTGAAAGAGACTCCGACAGGCCCTCCGACTTGGACACGGCCTTGGCGATGTGCGCCAGGTAGTAGGCACGCTTGTAAAAGTATCGCAGGTTGAGATAGTCCTTGTCTTGGAAAAGAGTCTTGGGCATCTCGACGATCATGTCGACGGCAAAATCGCGTTGCGAACGGATCATTGTTTTGAGAATGTAGCTGCCGACAACATTACAGTGTGCCGGGGGCTCCATGGACAGCTTGAGCAGCGAGTCGTCGGAGGGACGGGGGGTCGGGTAAGGGATCTTGATCGCATTCTTCTTCTCGAACGTAGATGAGGCTTTTGAGATCTGAGGAGGAAGAAAAAAAAATGTTAGAAAAATGGACATTGAGGAAATTCTTTGAAACGCCTGTTAACTTACCAGCACCGGGCCGTGTGTGTCCACTGACTCGACGGCTGTCTTGACACTGCGAAGAAGTTCGTCGGCATTGGGCAGAAGCTTGCCATAGTCGACGCGGCTCTGTTCCAGCAACTCGGCCGTTTCGAGAATAAAAGTGCTTGGACGAAAGAGGCCGGCAGATGCGGCGGAAGCGTCAAAGGGCAGCGACTCACCCGCGCCCGAATGGTCGGTCTTGCGCCGTTTGGCTGGATTGGCATCCATATTTGCGGGTTGTGCAGTGCCAATGTGGAGAGAATTGCGGCGTGCTTCGTTTGGCAATTCGACACCGGTTTGACAATGTTGACGGTTTTGGAGCACGATTTGGCTGGTTGGTGATGATTTTCCTAGTAGCTCCTGGCTGCCCATAGCGACATCCCCAAAAAAGATAAAAGAAAAAAATTGGCGGCGATAAGGAGGAGCGCTTATCGCGATAACGATAAGATCAAGAAGAACGACGGATGATTGTTGATCACGCGCCGGCGGGGATAATGATACTACTGAGGCCGACCTGGAGCTACAGCGCTCTTTAGCGACCTGCACCCCACTAACGTCAAGTACCTGGCAGCTTGAGCTTCACATCATCAAGCTATAGAGCTCTCAACACACCCTTTTTGTTTACTCGAAGCCCCTTTTGATTTTATTTGATTTTCCATCCCTTTTCATTCGTTTCTTTTACTCCACTGGAATGGGCATGGTATAAACATGGCCGGGGTAAAGAAGACAGGCGCATCGTCAGGCGCAAAGGCACAGCTCAAGGCCATTGGCGAGCTGTTGAAACAACAGAAATTCGACGATGCCGCAGAACAAGCCCGCGACGTCCTCGAGGGTGACCCGAAGAGTTACCAAGCGTAAGTGATACTGGGGTAGCTTTGATGAAAGATGCAGTGGCGTACTGACAGCTCAGACTCATTTTTTTGGGCTTCGCGTTGGATAAGGCTGGGAAGCTCGACGAGGCCGTTCCTGTCTACGAAGAAGCGACACGCGTGAAGCCGACAGATGCTCAGGGCTGGCAAGGCCTGATCCAGGTGTACGAGAAACAGGGCGCGGCGTCAATACCGCAATACAAGGAGGCAGCGCTGCATCTGTCGCTTATTTTCCGCGACGCCGAGGACCTGTTCAAGTGCCAGGGCGTTGTGGACAAGTTTGTCGGCTTTGCACGCTCCAAGGGTGACAGCAAGCAGATTGTTGACGCTCTGGGTATCATCCTTCCCGACTCGCCCATCTACGAGACACTTGTGGGCCGGATTCCGAAGCCCGCGGCGACATACGAAACGATGGCAAAGCTGGTCGAGACCGACGAGACAAGGCGCATCAACACGCTGATTGGCGAGCGGCGGACACGGATCGGAGCTCGGCTGGTGGATGTCACGGCCGAAGTCAAGAGCGAGGTGTTTGCCACGAGCCCGTTGACACACATTTACAGCGAACTGATCAACTGGACAAAAGACGACGACTTGCGGCACGAATACGAAGAGAAACTGCTGGCCTACCGTGTGGAGAGGCTGTCTGTGTTCTCGGGCGATGCAAAGACTGCTGAGAGGGATGAGGTGATCAAATTTGCTAAGGGAATGGTGATTATCAAGCAGCCGTTCCAGCCGGCATGGGATGTTGCTGTCGACTGGGAGGATTTCGCCGAGATCCGTGACTGGGATTCGACACTATTGTGGGAGTACCGGACACTATTTCCAGAATCTGGACTGGGAAAGGCGCTCTCGGGCTTTCTGACGAGTGAGCTGTCTCCTTTCGGCGAGCCGCCAGCCGACCCAAGGCAGGAAGAGGCAGACAAAAAGAAGAAAAAGAAAGACGAGGGCGGCGATGCCGAGGAAGAAGAGATATCCGAGGAAGAAGAGGAGGAGAAGGAAGTCAAAGATGGCGATGATGAGAACGGCGACAGCAAAAAAAAGGAGAAGCGAAAGCCTAGGAGGAAGATTATTCCCTTGCCAACAACCAACGAAGAGCGGCTAGCACTCTTGATAGAGGGCGTGGCTGAGTCGAAGGCGTTCCTGGCAGCCAGGATGCTGAGTGCGTGGTATCAGGACGCTGAGGAGCACCGAGACAATATTGAGCTGGTCCGCAAGTCCCTCAAACGCCTAGAGACACGGAAGAGCAGCACGGGCATGGCCTTCCAGAACACACAAGACGCACTCGAGGTCTCGCTGGCCACATCTCTCATCTACCACCAGGCGCCACATAACCACCCTGAGGCAAAACGACTATTTGAAAAGGTGCTCTCGCACAAATCTGACGCAAGACTTGCTCTGATCGGCATGGGCCTTATCGCGGAGGAAGAGGTGGACTACGATGCGTCTGTCTCGTATCTGGAGCGTGCCCTGGCGCTGGACAAGGCCGACCTCCGTGTGCGCAGTGAGACGGCATGGGTGCATACGCTCAAAGGTGACTACGGCCTGGCCCGCGGCGAGTTTGAGGCATGCATCCCGCTTCTCACCCAGCAGGTGCAGAGCAAAGTGGCGCGCATCTCACAGCCGGCACAGAAACTACTGGCACTCACACAATACCGCCTGGGCACATGTATCTGGAACCTGGACACGTCTCGGTCGGCACGGAAGGACCGCAACGGCGCCTACAAGCTGTTCCTGAGCGCGCTCAAGAATGATCTGACACTGGCGCCGGCCTACACAAGCCTGGGTATATTTTACTCTGACTACGGCAAGGACAGCAAGCGTGCGTTTAAGTGTTTCATGAAGGCGATCGAGCTGTCGGACGGCGAACTCGAGGCAGGGCGGCGGTTGGTGCAGCGGTTTGCCGACAAGCGCGACTGGGAGAGCATCGAGCTCGTCTCCCAACGCGTCATCGAATCGGGCCTGGCCACGCCACCCTGGGGATCAAAGAAACCGTCACACAGCTGGCCGTATGCTGCGCTCGGTACGGCACAGCTGCACCAGAAGGAGTACAACAAAGCGATGATGTCTTTCCGGATGGCGACGCGGCTCTCCCAGACAGACTACCACTCGTTTATTGCACTGGCGGAGACATATCTGCGGGCACGCATGCACTACTCGGCCATCCGGGCGATCGACCAGGCACGGCGCATTGAAGACGAGGGCGGTCTCGATGAGTCGTACGAGAAGTGGTTCACAGAGTACTTGCTGGCCAACATTTACCGCGGAGTCGGCGAGCACGACAAAGCTATTGAGCTTTACGAGTCGATTTTGGCGGCGCGGCCCAACGAGGAGGGCGTGCTTATTGCGCTGATGCATGCCATGGTTGAGAGTGCCGAGAGCTGCATGAAGACGGGGCTTTTTGGCGAGGCTGTGAGCAAGGCGACGGAGACGCTCACGTTTGCCGGAAAGGTGCCTATCGAGACAGCAGAGACAACATATGGTTTCTGGACGGCCGTGGCGAGTGCGTGCAGTGTCTTCTCGACGGTGCAGGGCAAGGCGACGGCATTCCCGGCTCCTCAGGCCGCTGCTCTGATTACGATTGGTTCCAGCGGCGTGGAGGAGCACGAGGCATACAAATTCCAGCAGGAGACAGACCGTGTCGGCACAGCCGTCGTCCTGGCCTATGAGACGTTTTCAGGCGACGAAAAGATCGGGGTTGACCTCACACGCTGCCTGCACGCGACCATCCTGTCCTTCAAGCGAGCTCTGCATGTTGCTCCGGCAAACGACAACCGCATGCGCGCCGTAGCGCACTACAACCTGGGCTGGGCCGAGTATCGCGCGCACACTTGTCTCCCGGAAGACCTCCGCGGCAGTTTGAATGGCTACCTCCGTACGTCGATCCGGTGCTTCAAGCGGGCGATCGAGCTGGAGGCTGGCAACCGCAAGTTCTGGAACGCGCTGGGCGTGGCTACGAGCGCCGTCCATCCGCCAGTCGCACAGCACGCCTTTGCACGCAGTTTGTTCTTGGGCCGCGGACGTGCGCCTGTTTGGGCGAACCTTGGAACTCTGGCGCTGCTTCACGACGATGCCGAGCTGGCGAACCATGCTTTTGCCGAGGGACAGTCGACAGATCCAGACTATGGGCCGAGCTGGCTCGGCCAGGGCTATGTTGCGTTGCGGTTTGGCGAGGCAGCCGAGGCGCGCAGTCTGTTCTTGCATGCCATGGACTTGTCGGACGCATCGTCTTTGGCAGCTCGAGAGCAATATGCGATCTCGCTGTTTGACCATTTGGTGGACGACGACACACTCAGCGATAAGACGACGTCGACCACAACGACGACAGACCTGGCACGGCCGCTGATTGGCCTTGAACAGGTCAGACGGCTCCAGCCCCAACAGCTGCCGTATTCTCACCTGTTTGCACTCTACCGCGAACGCATCCACGACAAGACCAACACAGCAGCGATCCTCGAAGAAATCTGCACAACGCTGGAGAACGATTTTGAGGCGACCGAGTCTGTCGAGTCCCTGAAACGCGTGGCCATTGCCAAGGCCGATTTGGCACGAGCATATGTGGCCATGGGCAACTACGAGTCCGCGATTGAGTGCAGCGAGATGGCTGTGCAGCTTGTCGACGATAGTGACGGCAACAGCGTGGAGGGCGAGCTGCCGGCCGCTGCGCGCAAAAAGGTGCGTCTGTCGGCCAATCTGGCATCAGGTCTTGCGCGCTATTTCACTCAAGACTTTGACGGCGCTCTGGCCGATTTCGAAGCCATTTTTGCCGAAGACGGCGGCCAAGAGGCCCGTAACCCAGATGTTGTCTGTCTCTTTGCCCAAGTTCTGTGGGCGTCTGGCCGTGAAGAAGCCCGCCAACGAGCCCAAGACGAGCTGTTTGCCGTCATCGAAACGCACCCAGACCACACCCAGGCCATTCTGCTGCTGGGCGTTGTTGCCCTACTGAATGGCGATGCTGAAAGCGCCGAGGCTGTTGTTGCCGAATTGGCTGAGCTTGAGGAGGGCAAAAAGGACGTTGTCGTGGCCGCTGCCGACCAGGCCCACATTGGCCAGGTCTTGCATGCCATGGCCAACCCTGAGCGCGAGGCCGACTTCGAAAACCGACGAGCCGCTCGCAGCCAGGCCCAGAAGGATATCATGCTCCATCCGCATCTTCCTCATGGCTGGACAAATCTGGCCGAAGAAGCCGAAGAGGACGATGTCGACGAGACCGCGGCCGACGACGAGGACGAAGACTTTGCCAGCGACATGGCCCTGCGGCTGACTCTCAACCTGATCCCGCCCAGAGGTACGTTGGGTCCTGAGGATTTGGCCAAAGCTTGTGTGGGCACAAGACGGCCAGCAGATGCGCAAGTTGCCATTTTTGCAGCACCGTGGCTCCAAGACGGATGGAATGCCCTGGCAGAGGCGATATCATGAGGGGGTATTTAATGTGGGACGATCAAAATCAAAGCATAAAAGATCCGGCTATAAAAAGATAATTTTGAATATACTTGCTGCTCTGGACTTGGAACTGGAAATACAAGATAAAAACATGGTAAATCTAGGGTATCATAATATCTATACAACCAACCATCTATCATACATCTGTTGTTCACCATTATACATAGCTGTGTCCGCAATCGCATGCTATTGTGCATTCGCTGCTTCCCGTAGCCTTGCCAGACGACTGTCGAGCCACGTCTTGTGCATCGACTCGATCTGGCCGCCGAGAAACTTGACGTTGGCCGGTTCGATCAAAAGCGTTCCCCTCGCCACGACTGTGCCTGATTTCACCACCAGCTTCTCGCCAATCTTCAGCTGACTGATGCTGATACGGAAGATGCGTGTGAGCTCGAGGGCAAAGAGCGTGTTTCCGGCTGCATCTTGGAGAACAAGACGATGTGTTGCCGAGGCATCACTTGGGCCGTTTGTTGACGATCGTCCTGCTGCTGGCCGCCCTGCGCCTGGTCGGCTGCTTTCTGTGCCTGTCTCATCCCCGCCTTCACTTTCTTCGCCTCCTGTAGGGATCCGGATGATCTCGCGTCCTCGTTTCTGCTCGCCGCGTTCAATGGCCTCGAGAGCCTGGACTTGTTGCCAGCGACTCTGAGACAGACTCTCGAAGTCGACCACCTGGACAACCACGTCGTGTGGCAATCTGGTCTCCTGAATAGACGCGGCTGATGACGACAGCAGCTCGCGCGGGAACACTGGCGGCTGTGACGAACTGTCAAACAGGCCTGGAGCCGTCAAATCAGTGGAGAGGAGACGATTCTTGGCGGCGGCAACGAGGGCCGGTAGTGAGCGCTGCTGTGGCGGCTGCTGGGCCACAATTGTCTGTAACCATACATGGGACGGTGCCGGCAACTTCTCGGCGGCAAGAGCCGACCGTATTTGCAATGCCTGGTTCATTTCGAGAGAGTTGTGTTTAACGGTCAGAATTGAGTGGTGATGAAGTGAAGTCGAGTGAATACTGTCAATACGCGCTAGACGCGACACCCCGCTAACTTGACACCAAGTCACCTGAGACCCCTGGAACAGGACACACTACAGCGGGCTACTCTTTCCGTTTAGTGCTCCGGCCTCAGCCTCGACTGAGCCAGGGGCCGATAGCTCCAGGTGGTCCATCTCTGGACAGCTTTCGACAATCTCCAATCTCGACATCGTCACTGCATTCATCGACACCGACCGGTACCACGCACAATACTCGCAACGACGAGCTGGCCTCTCGTTCTCACACTTATCATCTGACAGAAACCTCCACCACTCACACAATGTCGACAATCGCCTCCCCGCGCGAACCGCCAATGCGGCGAATGCCGTCCTCTTCTCAGACTCCAACCTCTAGCAGCCGGCCGAGTCTCGAGACGAGTCGGTCTCTTTCGAGCTCGCCAAGCAGAAACCCGGCGACGGCAGCGTCGGGAGCGACTGGCGGTACTGCAGGTGCAGCGGCAGGGGG
This sequence comes from Sporothrix mexicana, assembly GCA_021396375.1. Classification (NCBI taxonomy): domain Eukaryota; kingdom Fungi; phylum Ascomycota; class Sordariomycetes; order Ophiostomatales; family Ophiostomataceae; genus Sporothrix; species Sporothrix mexicana. The sequence continues at coordinate 34,648 of WNYC01000099.1, read as the reverse complement.
TGCACAGGGCGGCGCCGCACGGCGAAACCGAGCGGCACTCCGGGAGTACTACAACCTGAAAAAGACAGCGAGCGGCGCAGGCGGAAACACACCCGTTCTCGAAGTGACAGAGGCCTTCGACGGTAGCAGCACAGATGCGCTCCACGCGGGCATGCTGTCCAACTCGGAAGTGCCACCTTCAGCCATGGACGCGCCCGACTTTGACGCCGAAGTTTTCGTGCAAAAGACACTGCAAGAAAGCGGCCTCGAGGATTTGCTGAGAACGTATACTCGGGTGCTCATGGAAACACGCGCCCTCGACGCCGAGAAGAAGAGCCTGGTTTACGACAACTATAGCCGGCTGATCACAGCAACCGAGACCATCAGGAAGGTAAGTTAGGGGCGCCAAATAGAATCACGAAAATCATGGCCCTTTTCCTCGACACTGACAATTTAGATGCGCGCGACTATGGACCCCTTGAACCCCATGGCCTCCACCCTCGATCCTGCCATTGCCCACATATACAACCAGGCCAAGACGCTGCGTGACGCCATGCGCAGTGCCGTGCCGCCGCCCGACAGCCAAGACGAAGACTCCAAATCAACAGCTGCAGCTGCTCGTGGACGAAACCAGAAACTAGCAGCGACTGTCCTCCAGACACCCGAACGACTACGGCAACTCGTGCAGGAAGGGCGTACAGAAGAGGCAGAAGAGGCATGGCAGCGGCCACGGAAGCTGCTCGAGGCGTGGCGGGAACAAGGTGTCGGCGGCGACGATGTGGCCAGATGTCTGGCCGACGGAGACGCTGCAATACGAGGCGAGCCAAGTCCTGCCGGATGGACTGCACAGGCAGCTTGAGAAGGACATGATGCGGCATATATTCTTTCATATTTCATTCTTCAGGCGTTTACAGCGAAAAAGATTAACGGGCATGGGCACTTTTGATACAATAATAAACCTTTTCATCTGATCTTTTGCCAGTTCTTCGATCTGGCCTTGCAGCCATTATTTTCTTCTATCCAGTATTTTGGCTACCTCACACGGTATATGCCTCTGGCCGGCTGTCGTTGGGCTCCGCTGGGTTGTTCACATCCCAAAACTCAAACGGATCGCGGTCCTTCTCACTTACAAGCACCGTCGCGTTTTTGAAGTCCGAATTATCTGTGATCCGTCTCGTCAGCTGTCCCTGCAGCCGCGACGACAAAAATCTGCGCTCCGAGTTGCTGTGTAGCAAGCACACCACCCACACGCCGCGCGTCGTCGCGTACAGTGCGTCGTGGTGGCTGACCTCGCCCGTGATGAGCATGTCAAAGTCTTTCAGATTCTCGCGGAAAATGTCAAACCCAGATCCCGCGCACACGCCCACGCTGCTGACCTCGTCGTTTGTCCACGGCAGCGCCGACGACGCCCGCGGCCGTGCCACCAGCACGTGGCTCATATTTAGGCCCATCCCACGCAGAACATCTTTGATGAGCTCGGCAACAGGCAATCTTCGCGTAAACGCAATTCGCCGGCCGTAGCCAACATCGAGAGGCCCACCCATACCATCGACGGCATACTGAGACGACGACGGCAGCCGGTCACGTACACTCTTGATCACCGTGACACTGGCATTTGTCGCCCCGAGCAGCTGGCTAGCGTCTTTCACTGTGTCGGCTAACCAGTCATTGATGCCGTCGACCCCTGCATCCAGCGCGGTGTGCGGGCTGTACACGGCGATGTTGTTTTGCATGAGCTTGATCAGCGATGCCTGTTGCGTGTCTTTGAGCGTGAGCGACTTGAGGCCGCGGAAGATAATAGGATCTGCATATGTTAGATGAGGAGCATGTGTGACGTATATGATAATCAGAAGGGGCACGACATACGGTAGGCAACAATGACAGATGCCTTGTAGGCAATGGCCTCGTCCACAACATCTGGCGTTAGATCGTTGGTCAAAAGAACACGTTCGCGGCTGCTGGTCGTCGAAGCAAGCGTTGAGTTCTCCAACAACAGCCCGACATTGTCCCATGCCCGGTCAGCCAACACCTCTGGGTAACTATGAATGTTAGAATTTTCTTCTTCTATTTTTATAGCGCAGCCAGAGAGAGAACCTACAGATTCTGCATCTCCCGCACAACAACACGGGTAAACGGATCCGTCGCCATTGTGCTGTTGTTCTGGGCAATTGTCGGGGTAGAGTATTGAGGGGGGATCGAGGAGCAGCTGCGGGTAGACGAGATGACGGAGATGGCTGGAGACGGTGCTGTTGGCCGACAGGGAGCGAATATCCGCGAAGACACAGACGAGGCTGATGAGATCAGGCGAGTTCGAGGACTGGCAAATGCGCGAAGTTGCCGGGATAACATGTGGGTTGAGGACGGTACAGACGTTCTGGCAAGAGAAAACATTCGTATGCGCACGTAACGGCCAGAGCAGCAGCGTTTGTCTGTTGTAAGGTTGTCTTGTAGGTTGAGATACCAGACGTTTCGCCTTGTGACGTTTTGGTGGAGATGTCGTGAAGCTTTGCAGGTTGAGCTTGCACAGTGCCGTACCCCACATCGAGCTTTCTACGCACGGTATGTGAAAGAGCGGAAGCTGCCTGAACTGCCGCATCATGGCGTAATAGCGCATGCTACGCCGCCAAAATAGAGTGGCATCCCCTGGAGGAGCAATTAGAAATCCAAACCTCGACTGTTGCGCCGAACTGCGAGAAAGATATGCAGGTCCGATAATAGGTCCGATGCGCGCAAATCAAAATACAGTCTGAAGAACGCCATGAGTTCCTTCCGCTGTTGACATTAGGACACAAAAAAGACATCTCATCATCCTGCATTTTACCAGAATATCATACTTCTCTGCCGAGACCAACACAGTGCGTACGCTTTGCAAACATTTTAGCTCGATTTTCTTCCAAAGAAGGAAGGCGCAAGCTCAGCTACGGAGAGGCAAACTCTCAGAAGCAAAAAAAGGCACGGTCCCAAGGAACAAAATCTGTGTCTCATTCCCAATTTCTCACGGAACTATCTTATCAATCTGATAATCCGCACTCAACCACGGTTTCCGGCAAGGCCGCTGTCAGTCTCGGGCATCTTTTGAACTCTCACCTCCTCCCATCCTCCGACCCCGCGTCCGCAAAACTTCCGTCATTCACCACCGCAGTCCCCCACCATGGCCACCGAACAAATAAACGAGCAGTACCTTGTGTCTGCGCTGCGCGAGAAACTCCAGGCTGAGACTGTCGAGGTCACAGACGTGTCTGGTATGGACAGCCCTCTTTCTGTCTCGTCTATACTTTTGTTCCTTTTGCTAACACCTCCCAAGGCGGCTGCGGCCAGGCCTTCACCGCCATCATCGTGTCCCCGCAGTTCTCCGGCCTCAACTCGCTCAAACGCCACCGACTCGTCAACGCTGCCCTGCGTGAAGAAATCAAGAGCATCCACGCTTGGAGCGCAAAGTGCCACACGCCGGAGGAGTGGGCAAAGGAGAGCAACAAGTCGGTGGACACAGCCGCAGTGACGGCGTGAGAGTGGCCGGCGACGCAGGGAAGGAAAGATGGTAGAATAATGTCGGTTCCTGGCTGGCAAACCTCATGATTACCCATTTTTGCGATTTTGGCTTGATTTCTTTTTTGATAATATACTTTTACGGCATCATATTATTTTTATATACAGGCTGTACGACATACATTGCCCACATAAGGGTTTGGGTTGTTGCTGGCTGCGTACGCTCAGCTGACGTGATACTTCATACTTGTATTTCTGCATCTTGTGATATTTGGGGTTGCCTTGCAAAATTGCAACATTTATCACCTCATCTTCCGGCCTTACGACTCTGGCCGGACATGGTTTGTTGTGTGAACGAAAATGGCCATGAGCACCACAATTATTGAATGTGCTATGTCATACTTTCGTATCACAGCGTATGACAAGTGTATGCTTCGTAACATTGTATCGTTGGTATATATTTGCTAAAGAGCCAGATGGCCCTGTACATGTAATGTAAGCGAGTCCCCATTTTTCGTTACCTCTCCTCATATGGGGGTGCCTTTCTAAATTCAGATCCAGACATTGAAAACATGAAAGCATGCGGATCGAAAAATGCAGAAACATAGAAGTCGTAAAGAAGAAAATCAGACGGAACGCAAGACGGACAGGCAGAACGCATAGTGTAGTGGTGAAGACGCACTACCAGACGCCATCAGGTGGCGCTTAATGCGACATCACCTCGACAGGGTGGGGACCGTCGGCAGGCTTGTCCGAGTCCACGTCCATTGCGTCGTCCTCGGCGCCCTCAGCGCCCTCACCCTCCTCCTCCTCCTCAATCTCTTCGTCGCTCTCGCCCTCAATGTCGACGCTGCCATCATCCGACATCTCGTCTTCCTCGCCGTCGGCCTCGCCCTCCACATCGCCCTCGCCAGCAGCCTGTGCAGGGCCAGCCTCGTCGGCACCGTTCATGGCGGCATCCTCACCCTCAGCCTTGGCGGGACCGGCAGCCGCCTCGTCTTCCTCGGCATCCTCGGCCTCATCGGCGCCATACTCCTCCTCGTCTGCAACCAGGTCGGCCTCGGGCTGCTCGGGCGGGAACTCGGCCGGTGCTGATGCTTCAGAATCCCTGAGGTTGTTAGTAAAGCTACGCACAATGCAGATGCAATGAAATCCGGTGATGTCGAGACATACCACTTGATGGCGAATCGCGTCACACGGGGCTTCTCTGCCAGCACATTGCGGCGGATGTGGTCGACCTGCGGCTTGGCAGGCGGGTCGGCGTTGAGCTCGTCCGAGTCGTATTCGTTGTTGACATAGTAGCCGACGCGCACAAACTCGCGGCCGTCGTATGCGCACGTCAAAAGAATGACCGTCACGCCCAGGATCTCGGCATCGGGGATGCGCTTAACATCTGGCGGGTCGGCCTCAAAGATAAACTTGTTCACTCCCACGGGAATCGGCCCGACAAGCAGCGAGTCGAGCTCCTGGTCGTGCTGGTCGCTCGTGGCCGAACCAACGTACGTCAGCTTCCACTCGAGGTCTGCAAAGCGGTAGGGACACCGTGTTAGCTGCGCTGCTGCCTGAATTTTGTTCCTGGTTTTTCTCTATTTTGCTCCTTCTGCCCGCCCTCGCACTGGGCACCCAAATCGGGGACTGGGGTTCTTGTCCATACCCTTCTCCAGCTGCTCGAGGCACTCAAAGGTGATCTCGAACTCGTACGAGTCCGTGAACTTCGCGGGGTTATTGATGACCTTAACGTCAAGGAGCGACACAATTGACATGGTGGGCAATTATTGGATTGGTTGTGCGGTCGATTAGAATGGGATTGTGGGTGTGAAGAGGTCAGGAATGCACTCTGGTGCCCTGGATCAAAAGTTCGAAGTCGTCGAGGGGTGGATTTGGGTGGCGGGGAAAGACGGCGGTGAGGGGTGGAAGATGTGATGAAGACGAAAAAAACGAGAGAAGGAAAAAAAACAAAGGAAGGAGAAAACGAGAGAATTAAAAGAGAGCGCAACCAAAAGTGGGTGTGTCTGTGTTTATGTTGCGCCGCTCAGCTGGGTCGTTGTTTTGTGGACAAATAACTGGCTGAGGTTGTCTATCTGGCGAGGAAGAAGCAAAGCGGTCAAAAACGCGGTCGCGGCCAGACCTGTTCCTACGAGTAGTGTGAACGGCGGCACCTGCCCCCCCAAAATGCCAAAAAGCGCGTTGAGTGGTTGCGCTATTCGGACGCGCCCCTGCCTGTTGTCTCGCCACTGACCCTCATTGACCAGGGGTTGAAATTATGTAATCTTGCCCTTTCCCTTTCCGTGGCTGGGAATTGCGAAAGGCTGGTCTCGATACGTCACGAAGTATAACTAGTCCTAAGATAGACTAGCGTATTTTTCTTCTCGCTGCAGCTTTTCCCCTAGCGCAGGCCAGGAACAGGAAGTGGTTGCTTTCGGTAGCAAAACTTCCCATTCAAAGCCTTCCAAGGGCGCATCGAGCAAGCTATTGAAGCTGTCCAATTCACAACCTCCGTCCATCGCCATCGATTCAACGACGCCGCGCAGGACCCTCAACACCCATTTTCCCATCGGTATCTTAATATCACGACGCCCGTCCTTTTGTCAACAACCAATTGCCTCACACTGGACGCGATCTAGCTACGCGCGCTCGCGCTACGGGCCGAGGACGCTGAGGATTTGAGCTCACGCGACTCCGCGCAAGTTTGCCAGTTTGCTTCCGCGGCGTTGCGCATTGAACGTCGAGCTGTGACTCACTGTGAGTGGGAAACTGGAAGGGACTTCAGTTTGGTGTGGCCAAGTGTCAATCTCGGGGCACTGTGGGCTGCAATCGAGTGACTGTGAAATGCTGACTTTTCGCAACAGAATCCAGACAACGCCTCGACTGTAAACTTTTGACTTCGACAGAACGAATACGCATTGAAAAACGCGGCCATGGCTTCGAACGGCGAAGAATGGGCCGATAACGAGATGGCCGTGGAGGAACAGGAGGTGCCGTCTGTTATGATGCAAGTTAGCGAGAGCGAAAAACAAGCTACAGATCTTGATGTTCCCGATACTGCTGGTGATGCTGTGTCTTCTCCCATTGTTGATATTGCTGAATATGACCCTGATGCAGCCCTTGATGCTGCGGAGGAGGAGAGCGAGGCGGACGAAGACGAGGCAGATGACGACGAAGGTGAGGAGGGAGAGGAAGGAGAGGAAGGACAGGATGAAGAAGGCGGAGAAGAAGAGGGAAACGGCGAGGAAGGCGAAGCACCCGCAGATGCGCCACAGGATGAGCCTTCTGGTGCGGCCGAGCCATCAGATAACGCAGAATCGACATCGGCTGCAGCTGCTGCAGCACCGACTAAGAAACCCAAAGCCGTCGGCGGATTCCTTGTCGGGGACTCTGATTCCGAAGACGACGATGACGCGGCTCCAGCTCCAGCTCCAGCTCCAGAACAATCACAGGCAGACGAAGACGATGGTGAAGAGTACGACCCGGCCCAGCTTACCAGCAGCTACGAACCCCCGTCTGCGAACAATGGCGCCTCCGCTCAGACAGATACTAGCAGAGATGATGCCTCGTACAACCCCTCTCATAACCCTCAAGATACCCAGTCAGCACCGACCACGACACAGAATCTTCCACAGGCCAACCCTGTTGTTCCAGTTCCTCAGCAGGCTCCTCCACCTCTCGCTCCTTCTGATAATGCTGGCACAGTCAGTGTCAGTGCCCTCGAAGCACGCATCAAAGATGACCCACGGGGAGCTCTTGATTCGTGGCTTGCTCTTATCGACGACCACCGTCGGAACTATCGCTTTGACGATGCTCGGTCGACCTTTGACCGCTTCTTCGAAGTGTTTCCTCAAGCTGTAAGCTGTAACCCCTGCACAATAAGATCTCCCACGCGCATATCTGTTCACTAACACACAAACACGTAGGCCGAGATGTGGGTTGCGTACCTGAACATGGAGCTCGAACTCGACAACTTGGCAGCGGCAGAATCGATTTTTGGCAAGGCTCTGCCCAAGATTGTCAACGTTCCACTGTGGCTCGTTTACCTTGACTATGTCCGGCGGCGCAACAACCTCAACGATGCGGGCACCGAGGCTCGCACAGTGGTTGCCCGTGCATACGAGTTTGTTCTTGACAACGTTGGCATAGACCGCGACTCTGGCAATATCTGGCAAGACTACGTGCAATTCATCCGCTCAGGCCCTGGCACTATCGGTGGCAGTGGCTGGCAGGATCAGCAGAAGATGGACCAGCTGCGCAAGGCTTTCCGCCGTGCTACCAGTGTGCCAATCTCCAACGTCAACCAGTTGTGGAAAGAGTACGACCAGTTCGAGATGGGCCTCAACAAGATCACTGGCCGCAAGTTCCTCGCCGAGCGCTCGCCAGCGTACATGTCTGCGAAGAGTGCAAATACTGCGTTGGATAACCTCACCCGTGGGCTGAGCCCGACGACCCTTTCCCATCTGCCTCCCGTTGCTGGTTTCGAGGGCTACCAAGAATACATGGCACAGGTAGATTTGTGGCAGAAGCGTATTGCGTGGGAAAAGTCGGATCCCCTCAACTTGCAGGTCGACGAGCCAGAAGTTCTCAAGGCGCGTATTCTTTACTGCTACAAGCAGGCTCTGATGCCGCTCCGGTTCTGGCCCGAGCTTTGGGTCGAGGCTGCTGAATGGTGCTTTGAGAACGACATCAAGGAAAACAACCAAGAAAAGGGCCTTGACTTCCTTGTTGATGGAATTGAGGCCAACCCAGAAAGCGTTCTCCTTGCTCTCAAGCACGCCGACCGCATCGAATCGACATTCCCCGTGGAAGAAGGTGACGACGCCAAGGTCGCCCGTGGAGCCGCTGTCCGGAAGCCATATGACAAGGTTATCCAGGCTCTGCGTGACCAGTACAAGGCCGTGCAGGACCGCGAGAAGGCTGACTTGGCGCGTCTCGAAGAGAGATTGGCAGCCTCTAACACGCAACCAAACAACAGCAATAACAACGATGACGATGATGATGACGACGACGATCGCCGTGGATTTAATGGCGACGCACATAAGTCGGCCGTCGACGAGGAGAGAGAGAAGCAGACTGCTTTCATCAAGCAGGGCTATGTGGTGCAGACGGACACCGTCTCCAAATGCCTGACACACGTGTGGATTGCTCTTGCTCGTGCTATGCGCCGCATCCAAGGCAAGGGCACCCCTCAAGGCCCTCTTGGTGGCCTACGGCATGTGTTTGCCGAAGCACGCAAGGGCGGTCGCCTCAAGAGTGATATTTATGTCGCTGTTGCCAAAATGGAGTGGAAGTGCTACAATGACAAGGCTGGAGGCAAGATTTTTGAGCGCGGCGCCAAGCTGTTTCCAGAAGACCCGTACTTTATGATCGAGTACATCAAATACCTGACGGCCCATGGCGACAATACAAGTAAGTGACGACCTGCGCTTTTGATACCCTTCACGTCCACTATCCTGATTCATTTATGGCAACATACTAACACTCATTGCAGACTCTCGGGTTGTGTTTGAGACCTGTGTCAACAAGCTGGCTCAGAAACCAGAGACTGTCCACAAGGCAAAGCCGTTGCTGGCCTTCATGCACAAGCGCGAGGCTGAGTACGGCGAGCTGTCTCGTGTGACGGAGCTAGAGAAGCGCATGGCTGAGCTATACCCCAGCGATCCCAAATTGGCCCTGTTTAGCAAGCGGTTCACCACGGAGAAGTTTGACCCGGTCAACGCTAAGCTGATTATTTCTCCCCTAACACAACTGCGGCCTCGCCTGATTTTGCCGTCTGTCGAGAAGCAACCGACATCTCTGCGCAACAGCCCCATGCCTGGCCATGGCCTGCGTGGGGCCAGCCCTCGGATCCAGTTCCTGAATGCACCTGGTGGTGCTGGCGCCGGCACAAATTCACCGAAACGGCCATATGCTGGCGACGACTACGACGATGCCGGCGGAAGCCTCAACAACCCTCCTCACAAGATTCTTCGCGCTGCCGATCAGCGTGAATTCCAGCGCGGCGTGTCACCGCTCAAGGGTGCGGCCGGTCGTCGTCTCGACCAGCAACGGCGCCTTGGTGGTGTGGGAGGTGGATATGGTGGATATGGTGGATCGGGTGGAGGCCCACCGCCGCCTCTACCGACCATGGTGACATTCCTTCTCGGCCAGATCCCGCCTGCATCACAGTACGATGGCCTTCGCTACACCGCACCCGGCCTTGTGCATCTTCTTCGTGAGACGGAGATCGACCCTAATGTGGCATATGAAGCATCACGGCGAGCAGGTGCACGGGCCTATGGCGTTGGTGGCCGTGGACAACATGCACGGCAAGTGTCTGCAAGCGACTACCACGGGAACCGCAACTCGCCTGGTCCTAGTGGCGGTGCTGGTGGTGGCCGTGTAGCCTCAGGTGGCTATCAGCAATCGTCCCTGCGCCCGGACTCTCAAGATGCTTACGAGCCGCAACCATCACACGGCAGTGGGCAGCAGTATGACTGGCAGCAGCAACAGCAGCAGCCGCCGCAGGGCCAGTATGGTGGTGGATACCGGTATTAATCCAGGATGTAAAATAATACGTGGTGGCGGACATGTGATTTGATTTGCAAAATAACTCAAGATAGAAAGAAGAGACCTTCCCAATTTTGATTCTTAATTCTGGCAAACTGTGTGAATTTCGGTGAGCTCTTGGTAATTCGTAATGCGCCCACCGTGACCCGCTGTGATTCTCGTGGATAATACGGTGGCGTGTGTTGAGATTTGTCGCCAGACTATGTCTAAATTCAGGGTAGATTGCATTTTCGAAAGCTGACAGACAAAACTATTCGAGAATTCGATAAACTAGATCAAGCCCTGGCCGACGTTGTGGGTTCCTAGATCGGTATGCGAACAGTATTTATATCAGAACACCACAGCCAGTTTTCCAGAGATATGCTAGAAACGATCGAAGAGATACATCAGCCAATATCCGGAATTCGAGCTTGTCCAAAAGAGGGGGTGCGCATCGGCCAACTCGGCCATGGAAAAGATACCGTCTCGGGGGACGAGGCGCGTCAGCTCGTTACCATTATCGACTCCATCATCCTGTCTGGAGGTGCGAAACGATGTATGTTTCCATGAGCAATATTTTGCAGGCATTGTTTTGAATACACGAGACCAAATCTAGGACCGCGAGTGGTATCCATAGCTCTCTTCTCGCCGAATATCTTGGAGTAGGCTCGGAGAAGGTGCGGCAGTCGGCGAAAGCATGAATTATGTGGCAGACAAAATACATCGGGCCGGCCGAGGGAGTCCCACCCGGACTTGGTTCCGGGGAAAGCAAGTCGTGGTTGGCTTATTCGGGGCATTTTGCGAGAAACCTTCCGATTGGCTGTGTGTTCTTCCGGGAACAGTCGTCACCAGGGGCCGTATAGGATAGATATTTGACAGCCTTGCCATTCGGGTAAAAAGGTTAATAGGTGCGTTGGGATGGCGTCCAGCATGGGAATGTGGATATAATCCTGGGTCTGTGTTCTGGATGGCTGTGCAGATTTTACGAGGATGTTGCTGTTCTTGCAGATTCATCACGGGCATGGACGTGTAATTGCCTAAAACGGAAGGAACGATATCTTAGCTTGAGATGGGCTGTGAGACCACCCAATAATTACAAGGGGTTCCTTCTGTGCTCAAATGCATGCTCACGTGCTTTTGGCCTGTATCTATACGAAATACACCTGTTTCTCAAAAGTTTTTTCAAATGAATAAGTCCTGAAGTAATTCAAGGTAGTTTGACCAGGCTTTTGGACTGAATGACGGAGCCTTTGCTCTCTCTTGCTATTGTCTCCATTGAATAACGAGACTGAATTGTACCGACCCCGCTATCTTTGCTAGCTTCTGATTGGCTCCCAATACTGATTACATAGCAGGCCTCACTATCGTGACCATGAGGGCCTGAATATGCGCACTATAAATTCACTGCCAACGCACACTATCATCGATATAGAGCCACTCTGCCATTGTACCATGCTCATTGTGCAGCGCTGCTTCCGTTTAACATCGCTTGCGCATCGCTCCTTCGGCTCAAGCTAGGAACAGATGGCGGCGGAGTGCTGGCCAGTGCCATTCCGATGGACTCATGCCGTGCGAAGGACGCGTCGCTCTCCTCGCAACAATAGGAAAGATGTAGGTCTGCCTGCAACCCGGTGCTAGAAGGAGAGGGACTGAATAAGAATGATGTACGCTCTCGGCTTCCTCTCCTTCGTGGGACCTCAGTCCTGCCTGGCCATAATTGCTGTATCGAGACCAGATGCAAAGCTGAACAGAGGGGATCGGACACCAGTAGCAATGCAGGAATTCCACGTTCTGGCATATATTATAGTGAATCTCGTAGGGCAAGGAAGCGTTGGTGGCACAAAATTATGTACCATCCACTGGGGTCCTCGCTAGAGAAGACAGTCCAAGCCATCGCCCTACTGTAAGATCAGCACAATAGCACTCACGCGCGGCATTAGCACTCTATCCACCAGGGAAGGAAGGACTTAGCCTAGCCATCTGTGAAATGCCTTCCTGCCAACGGCCATTGTTCCTTCCTGGGTATGGTGGGTGGCTCTTTCCCTCTTGTAAACCGAGCAGTCGCTCTTTCCTCATGAGCGCCTTCCCTTTGTGCTCCATCGCGTTGGTTGGGGCAACGCATATATATCGCGTCTGGTTTGAAAAATTCCTGTCCTTCCGCTCTTTTTCTTCTCTCTCTACCCTCATGTTATGATCCCTCCCCTCATCAGACTTCCCTGGCTGTGCTTTTGTGCGCTGGTCAGGACCAACTCGCTTGCTAGGTGTTGTTGTCTGTTTTCATAATTGTCTCTCCTTGTTATGACAACACCGTTGCCCTCGTCTTGCTTGGGTGCCGTTTGTTTGTGCCTCTCTTTGTTCACATCATCTTCACCATTTTGCCACGTCAGCATCAAGATCAGCTTCAGAGCAGCCTCATAGTCTCGAGTTTTGTGTCTGATTGAAAATCGGGTCAGATCCGATCCAGGTACGTCTATGTTTCCATCTCACTGCTGCGTCAATCTCGTCCCGTCACCACATCACCAGTTTAGCCTGACCTTGTCATCCCTGTCGACATCACATCTACATCGTGTCGACAATCACTACATCGTCACGTATCCTGCGTTTGCAAAGCTCCCGTTTGCCACGTCTGGCCTCCTTTGAACCCTTACCCAGCACCCAACCTCCAGGACTATAAATACCTGGCCCTCCCCCCTCTCCTCCTCCTCCTCTCCCCCTCTCTCTCCCTCTTCTTCAACACTCTCAACAACAGCAACAGACTGCTCCCTCTTTTCACAGTCTTAAAAGCAAAAAAAGTGTTCTCTCTCCAGACTCGACCACCTACAATCCTGTCACACTCCCCTCTCACACCTTGTCCTGTATTTTTAAAACTATCAATATTCGCCCCCCATCTGAACGGCATAGATCTGTGATATCTAATTTTGAACCCACATCCGACCTAAGTAGGTCGATCTTCATGTGAGATCTTATTGATATCTTGTGCCGTTTTCATAGCTGGATTTCTTTTCAATCTGTGGTAGATGTGACATACGGCTAACAATTTTCATGGTCAGAGTTAGACGCGACACCCCGGTCTCACAATGGACGGAAAGCAGCAGGGCGGACCGCCACCCGGTCATCAGCGCCGCCCTTCTCAGGGCTCGCAGGGTGGTGGCCCTCCTCCTGGCATGCCTCGCTCCCGCAGCGGCTCTCAGTCGTCCCAGCAGGCCCGTCCTCCCAGCCTGGACGTCACTCAACACATCCCAGCCTTGCCCACCGGCCGACCGAACCCGCTCAACCCGGGCCAGAAGAACCCTTATGGTCCTACTCTGGGTTGTGACCCGGCTCGCGGTAGAATGGAGGAGGCCAAGCGCCGTGAGAAGGAGGTGCCAAACCGCATGGACTTGCCCCCCGAGGCTTTCATGATGGTATGTATCAAAATCACTTTATCTCCTTCTACCTATCCCAAGCCTTTTGCACGCAGACTGACCGACATGTTTATTTATAGGAGGGCAAGAATCCTCCGTTTGCCGCTCGCCCTGGCTACAATGAAAAGGACAAACCTGTCAACATTCGGGTCAACCAGTACCGCGTTGAGCATGCAACTGCTATGACCGTGTATCAGTACGCTGTAAGTTCTGAACGTTCTTCGTGGAGTATATTGAACCAACTCGTGATATTATAACAAATCATCCAACGCAACCTGCCAGGTGACTTTGATTCCCGAGCCGAGCCGGGCGGTTGTTTACAAGAAGTGCTGGGCATCGAACGCCGTACAGAAGTATCTGGAGAGCTACCCTCAGGTCTGGCTTTACGACGGGCGCAGCCTCGCCTGGTAAGTATATACGTTGACCCATCTTGTCCTGTCTCGTATTATATGACAATTCTGACGCTGATGCCTTTCCAAGGACCACGAAGGGCTCTGATAGGGATACTCCCAAGAAGATCCTCATTAACCTTGACGCTGAGGCCGGCAAAGAATCTCGCCCAGGTCGTGAAAATCAATTCATGATGATGATCAAGCAGACGAGCAAGATCTACTTGGATAGTCTCATGAATTACCTGTACGGAAAGAGCGGCTGGGACACGCACATCCTTGAGTGCATGAACTTTTTCGACCATGCGCTCCGCCAGAAGCCGTCCCAGTCCATGACGGCCATCCGTCGCAATTTTTATCATCCCAATGCTCCGAAGCGGGATCTCGACGGCACCATCTATGCCTCCAAGGGCATCTATGCTGCTTTCCGACTCTCCGAGTCCATCCGCAGTGGAGGCAGCGGTCTCGGTATTAACGTGGATGTTGCCAACACAACTTTCTGGAAGGACCAGACCCTGGACAAGCTGGTCTTGAATCTGCTCAAGATTTCGAGTGATCGGTGGAACCCACGCACTCCTACCGAGCTGGCTACTCTTCTTCAGCCGATCCAGTGGCACATGAACCAGAAGTACAATGAGCCGACGATGTCGGACGCCTTCAAGGTGCTGCGCAAGCTCCACAAGCTGCGCTTCAAGGTCTTCCACCGCGGAAAGAACAACGACAATAAGATATACACTATTGCTCGTTTTGCCTGGCACCACAAGTACGCGTTTGAGGGCGCCACGGCTGAGAACTACACGTTCACCATCCGAAAGACGGGTGAGACTCGCACCGTCTACGACCACTACATCAAGCAGTACGATGTCCCCCTGCAGTTCCCCAAGCTTCCCGTCATCGAGACTACGCGCGACGGTGCGTTTCCCATGGAGGTGTGCCACATCCTACCCTGGCAGCGGTACAACTTCAAGCTGAACGGCCCTCAAACGTCCGACATGATCAAGTTTGCTGTCACGCGTCCTGCTGAGCGTGCCAAGAGCATCGTGGAGAACGTCAACCGACTTTCCTGGAATACCGATGAGTATCTGAAGGAGTTTGGCATCCGCGTCAGCACCGAGATGGCCAAGGTTCAGGCCCGCCTTCTCAAGCCTCCATCGGTCAGCTACAAGAACGGCAATGCCAATCCAGGAACGAGTGGTCGGTGGGATCTTCGCTCCAAGGCCTTCCTGATCAACAACAAGGGCCGGGAGCTGCGCTCGTGGGGTCTTGCAGTGGTGGACAACTGCATGGATCTTCCGGCTGTCCAGAATTTTGTCCGTGTCTTCATGAAGACCTTCAAGGACCACGGTGGTCTTGTCGACAAGCCACCTCATCTTACTCGTTTCCCTCGAGGCAAGGATTTGGGAGATGCTTACGAGGAGGCCTACGTATCGACCACCAATGCCAATGGTGGCGAGCACCCGGTGATGATGTTTTGGGTTCTGCCTTCGAAGAACGCGTACCCATATTATCGTCTGAAAAAGGGTGGTGAGTGCCGTTACGGAATGGTCTCGCAGATGCTCAATGCTGCCCACGTCGCCAAGGCACAGCCGCAGTACTGTTCGAACGTTTCAATGAAGGTCAACGCCAAGCTTGGTGGCACCACCTGCCGTGTCCCTGCAGATGGCGGCCCACCCAACGCTCCAGCATTCTTCACAGTTCCCACCATGATAATTGGTCTCGATGTGTCCCATGGATCGACCAACATGAAGGGTGAGCTCGAGCCTTCCATGGCTGCCATGACCATCTCCTGGGACAAAGACGCGGCCAAGTACGCGGCTTTCTGCCAGACGAACGGCTACCGCCAGGAGATTATCAACCCCGTCCGGATGAACAGCATGTTTGACCAGGCCCTGCGCAAGTGGACCGAGACTTTGGGATGCAAGGTCCCTACCCATGTCTTCTACTTCCGTGACGGTGTCAGCGAAGGCCAGTTTGCGCAGGTGATGGAGTTTGAGGTAGGCCAGCTGAAGCACATCTTCAACTACCGCATCGGCTGGTGCCCCAAGTTCACAGTCATTGTGGCCACCAAGCGGCACCACGTCCGCTTCTTCCCAGAGACTGGTGCTGGCGACCGCAACGGCAACCCTCTGCCAGGCACCCTGGTGGAAAAGGAGGTCACTCACCCCTTCCACTACGATTTCTACCTGTGCTCCCACACAGCTATTCAGGGCACTGCTCGGCCTGTCCATTACCATGTGATTCATGACGAGATCAAGATGCCACCCCATCTTCTGCAGAAGATGATCTACCAGCAGTGCTACCAGTATGCGCGCTCGACGACGCCGGTTTCTCTTCACCCGGCTGTCTACTATGCCCATATTGCTGGTGACCGCGCTCGGTCCCACGAGGACACGGAGTCCGAGAACAAGGATCCGGAGAAGATCAAGCAGGCGGTGGAAAACTGGGCAGCGAAGACTTCCAACAGCATAACGCACCCGACGGAGTCCAAGCCCCTGCTTGGTTTTGGCGCCAAGGGCTCTCACGAGGACAATCGCAACTTTACTCCCTACACCATGTGGTACATCTAAAGATGCATTGCTTTCTCTAGAGATGGTGGCTAGGAGTTGGTGACGAGGTGGAATGAAGAGCTTTCTTGCTCCGAGGCAGGAGCATTGTTTTCTGTGCGCTGCCTTGTGCTTTTACTTGTTTTATGCATTGATTTTACGACTGTGGTCAAGTGGCGATGGAATTCGGCCGCCTGCGATGAACAGCCATTTGCGTAGGAAGGGATGGCTTTGGCGATGGATGAACACTTAGTGTGTTGCAGGCCGGGTGTGTTGCGGTTGCGTTTGCTTTTATATTCTAGGATCTCCGTTCTGTCGAGACGAGATGCCACCCAAAATAGTTATAGCTTTGAGTTTTCAACCAAATTTGACTTGATCAAAAAAAAAAAAAAAAAAAAAAAAGAAAGAGAGAGAAAACAGTAGCGAGACACAATAAACTGCCAAGCATCCGCGGACAATGCTTGTAGTACACCAAACCAATCCAATCGCGAACTATTCACCAATAGTGGTTGATAAAGATTTCAGCGGCAACAAGAAATGCGCCACAGGGATGAGGCCAGGTGCAGTGCGATGTCGAGTCGTGAGAACCCAGAATGTAGTGCCCTGTGTTTGACCCAAAGCAAATGCATGACCAGAAGAATCTCCCTTTATTTGATGACACCGTCTTCGCGTCCAACCTGTTCACTGCTTGCCTCTTTTAGTGAAGCATCGTATTGTGCAAGAAAAGGCAGATGTTCTATGAAAGAAGTCTGTTGGTCTGTTTCTAGAAAGAATAATGTATAGAAGCAAACAGATATCTCCAAAAGACAATGCGAATAACCCGACCTCAAAAAATTTAGAAAAAAAAAAGACGAAAGAAGACCATGGTCGACTGAAAAAGAAGGAAAAAAAAAACGCAAAAAAGAAATTAAACAATCTACCCGATACGGGGGTCGAACCCGTAACCTCAAGATTAAAAGTCTTGCGCGCTAGCCAATTGCGCCAATCGGGTGGGCTTTTGATCGCTGCATGTCCAGTTAGAGCTTATGAAGGAAGCCCTGCCAGCTGGACATTTTTCGCCTCCACAACCATGGGCAGTGGGCAATTTGACATTGATATCAAAGAATATTGTGTGTCACTGACAAACACTTGATCGAATAAGTGCATAATTAACCTAAAGCCTTGGATTCATCATGGGTTGAGTTTTACAATCAAAGAGTCGCATTGAAGCTCACCCACTAAACGGCAAGGGCCGCACACGTTTGCGACAGTAGTAAGATCAACAATAGGTACAAGAAGCCAAATGCAATCCATTGCGCCGGCGTTCTACTTTATGCAAACAAAATATCATCATAAATATTGATAAATAAGATAGACTACGTGATGAACTGCAAGGTAAGAGAAACCCCATCGAGATGATTGATTGAGTATCGGGCAGAGAAGGAAGGGCAAGCTTTTTTCCTCGGCTGGTGCCTGAGAGCCTGGCCAGCCTCTTCCTGCCTGGCCGATGACTCTTATTCAATGACAGCACAGGCACCAAAACCCACATCTTTCAACAATGTCTTGATAGAGCATGCAAAATCCAGCTTCTCATCAGACACTGCGTGCCTTCAGGCCGGCAAAGAGCTCGCATCGCTGCACCAGCTCGGCCGGCGTGCCACAATCGACCACCATTCCGTTATCCAGGACGAGCGCTCGGTCGTAATCCAGCACGGCCTCGAGTCTGTGATTGATGGAAATCAGCGTCTTTCCGCCGAGCCGTGTCTTGATCAGACTCTCCATCTTCTCTTCGGTATCCCTGTCGACACTGCTCGTCGCTTCGTCCAGCAGCACGATGCCGCCCCTTTGCCCGCCCTGGCCCACCTCGCGCCTTTCAACGTCTAAAATTACACGGGCAACGCTCAATAATTGTTCCTCGCCAACGGAGAACTTGAAGTCACCCTTGCTTGCGGCCAGGCCGCCGGCTGTGTTCATCACCATATCCAACACACCGCACTCGCGGAGAACCTGGACGAGGTGTTCATCAGAAAAGGCCTCGTGGGGATCGATCCACTGACGAAGTGTGTCAAAGCCGAGGTGGGGCGTGTCCTGCGAGATAATGTAGAAGCTCTTGCGCAACTTCTCCAGGGACATGTGGGAATGATTCACACCATTGACAAAGACGGACCCCACAGGGATGTTGACCATGCGCAGCAGGGCCAGATGCATTGTCGATTTTCCAGAGCCTGTCTTTCCGCAGATGGCGATACGCTCGCCTGGGCGGACATCAAGCGTGATACCCCGCAGGCTCCAGTGCTGGCCAGGCCGTTGGCGGGCGCTACCTTCGCCATCTTGATCTTGGACGGAGGCCGGATCCACATCGCCCGCAATGACGTCGTCATAGGTCGCCCATACATTTTCGAAGCGGATAGTGCCGACGCTAGGGCCATCGATAGCCTGGGGCTGTTGAGGGATATCGTCCTCGACCGGTGTCTGCCGCTGGAAGAGGCTGATGCGGGCAATGGCGCCAAGAGACGTTTCGAGGCCCGTCCAGGCGGTGATAAACTGGGTGATCGTCTCGCCAAAGGTGACGGCGTTGAGGAAGGCAACACCAACGGCACCAGGGCTGATCTTGGCTTTGGTGCTGTTTTGCTTTAGTGCAACTGACGTACCCAAAACAATCACCACAAGACCGGCGACGCTCAAGTTGAGGACGAGTTGCAGCCACCGTTGGACGGCAAACAGCAGATAAAGTGGCTCCTGGGAGCGGTCCATCTTGTCGTCAAACGTTGCCCGTGTATTGTCTACCCAAACAGGACCATGTGCACGAATGGTCGACAGTCCATCTCCCATGCCCGTCTCCGAGATCTTGGTGATCAGTGATGCCTTGGCCTCCAGCTCATGAAGACGCAGTTGCTTTGAAGTGCGGAGGTAGAAGTGCTGCACAGCATAGAGAAGGGCGAGCATTGCGGGAACGACAGCAAGTGCTGGCCAAGACGATGCCGAACCAATGAGTGCCACCTGGATAAGGGCTGTGAAGAACTCAGATGCCGTGTTGAAGAGGTCCAGAGGCAGTTGCATATCGACAAGCATGAGGTCCTGGCTGAAGCGGTTGAGTGTGGTGCCAGTATCGATCTGGCTGATGACTGGGAATTGTGCTTTGAAAACTGTGGCCGCAAGCCGGCCATGGAGATTCTCACCAGATCGAGACACAATTTTGAACTGCTGGTGGTACAGCCATGCCGTGAGTACAAATAGGGCCAAGACGCCCAGGCCTGCGTAGACTCCGAGCCAGTAGCCGAGGGGCTTGCTGATATCTCCCGAGTCCACAGCGTCTGTCCACCATTGGATCCAGATATCCGAGAACTTGAAGCTGACTGACCAGGCTATTGCACCAAAAAAGAAAATGGCAGAGTGTAGCCAGCCAATGGACCTGAAATATGCCTTGAATACAGCTCGGTCACCGAGAAGTTTATGTGCCATGGCTACACGCGGAGGCTCATCCTCATCTGGCGTGTTCTCTCCGCCCTCTGTCCTTCCTGTAAATTGTGTTTTGGGAGGAGTGCTTGACGCTTGGCCACCGTCTTCTGGTCCTGTCACTTCCGAAATGACGGGGGAACCCGATGGACCGTCCTCACCAATCGACTCTTCGTCGACGGCTGTATCTAATGAGATTCGAGACATGTGGCCAGATTCGTCGATGCGGTATACTTCGTCAGCGAGACGAGCAATTTGTTCTGTGTCCAGTGTTAGACTTTGCGAATTACGATCCGGTTTGCCCATGCGCAATAAAGAACTTACCATCATGGGTGCTATAAATGACCGTCCGGTCGGCATTTGCTGGGTTGAGTGTCCGATTCAGGAGCATTTCGGAGACGTGACGCCGTGTCTTGCGGTCCAGGGCACTGAAACCGTCGTCGATAATCAAAAGACCACTCCTTGTTGACAATGCTCGTGCCAAGGCCAATCTCTGGCGCTGCCCACCACTGAGCATAACGCCCCCCGTACCGATGGCCCCAGATGAAAACGTGGGCAGCTGGGTGACGTCGTCGAGCATGCAGTCAGAAGCCAATTGCCGGTAGAACTCCGAATCGTATGCTTCGTTGCCATACTGTGTCAAATTCTTCTTTGCTGACAGATTTTCCAGCCACGGCTTCTGGCTGCAGTATGCCAGCGATGTTGACGGAGACAAAGACAGACGACCATTTGTCTTGTATACCTCACCGATAACACCCTTGAGGAGGAGCGTCTTTCCGGAGCCGACAGGGCCGACGATTGCAACCTTTGATCCTTTCTTCACCTCAAGATTGATATTTTTCAGGACGGGAGCGTCACTCTTGTTCCAGCCGAGAGACACATTCTGCAGAGAGAGGATGGGAATGTCGACGTCACCGCCTTCGATTTTTTCAGAAACCAGACCGGTGTTACCATTGTTGAACTCTCTGAAATCAGTTTTCTCCTCAAGCTGAAGGAAGGTGTTGAGCCGGCCAAAGCAGCCATGAGCAGCCCCAAGACCCGGGAGAACTTGGAAGAGCTGGACCAGAGGTGAAGACAACAAGGCAATGATGACCAAAGACGTGAAGATTGTCGAGACGCTAAAGTCTTGGTGCCCGCCACCAGAGGTGCCAATACCAACGTAGACACCTAGAATAAGAGGAGGTGAGAGAATCATTGTGCAGTAAGCTGTGGTAACTGTTAGACGGTAGGACTAAACGACGGCTGATAAGTCTGAAAAGAAAAAGACATACAAAGGAAACACGAGATGACAATGATCCATCGGAATGGCGCAGAATCTTCAATCTCCTGCATTCTCAGCCTGTTGAGCATTTCGTAAGCGACGTCATCTTGAGAGGTCATTTTGATGCCTTTGAGACTGTCGAGCATGTGCTTAGTGCTCTTGAGGCGCTTTTGTGTTGCCGCTAGCCATTGCTGTTGACGAGCACCCATTCTCTTTACACTTTGAGTCGAAGCCAACCCGGCGACTTATTTGTTTGTAAGTAAAAGAAAAAAAAGGAAGGGAAAAAAGGACAAGTACAAGGCCGAGGACTCACTTGCAGCAACCCCGAGCATGACAAGGCAGGACGGGCCAAGCTGTCTGTACAGTAGCCATGTTGCCAATCCTGTTTCGATGGTGCCAGCCCAAACCTCATGGCCGCGGCCACAGGCTCGCATGATCCGTTCCACATCGTTGACCATCAGAGTCGTGGCCTTTGACTCAATTTCATCACCCTCAGGCAGCTTCATGAGCTTGTCGAAAACAACACCAGCTAGACCGCCACGGACCATGATGGCGCAACGGTACGCCTGGTGCCAATACCAGCTTGTAGCTGCTGCAATACCGACGTAGGTAAGAGCAGTAGCACCGATAAGTCCGTATCCATAATTGGGCGAAACGGGATGCTCTGGGCCCGGGTCTGACTGAAGGTACGACAGGGCTGCATTGGCCAAGAATGGTTGCGTGAAGGAGAATGCGGTGACAGCGAGTCTGGCAATAACAGGACCAGCCAGTTGACGGCCGAGGGACGAGAAAGTTAGAACTATCAGTCGGTTTGTTGATATGCTCTTTGGCATTTGGTTTTCTGTGGCTTCGTACTGGTCGCGAACACGCTGAAATCTGGGACGTAGACGGATGGAAAGCAGACGGTCATCAATAGGACCGAAGTCTGTTCCCTGAAGGGCATTGCGGTAGCCGATCATCAACAGGCTGTTGAGCCAGTGGAAGACAGTGCGGCTGATGGGGCCAGCCAGCAACTCGGCGGCCACTTTTTCATTCTCGTCGAGCAGGATAAGAAGCTCCTTCTTGCCCCTTGCTTCAAGATAGAGGAGAACAAGGCGGAGCGTGACGGTCACAGAAAGAGCAATTGCAAGTCCGTTCTCAGCATTGCTGCCGGGACCGCTCTCCTTGGCAACAAGCCATAATGTGCGGGTCCGAGCAATGTCAAAGAGACAGGTCAGGGAAAGAAACACGGAAAGGAGTGCAGAAGGCCTCCGAGATTTGAAATGTTCGATGTGCGATACCAACGGCAAAAAGATGCTCGTCGCAACCAGAGAAACAGCAGCGCTCGGGACTGAAGCGACCGTTTTGTTTGGCACCCGGATCTGGAGAACCAAAACAGCAACTTGAGCCGTTGCCAAAGCCACTGTAGAGCAAAGCTTCAGCGGGTAGAGGCGCCCAGTGCGGACCAGCGTCTGAGACTTGTGAAGATTGGCAAAAATGAGAAATATTGTGGCGAGGATCGCAAACGTTCCAGCAGGAATTATCGTGAGGATGGTCTCTTCAAAAAGGACTGTAAAATCGAATTCGCGACGACACGATGCCACGGCCGGACCGAATCGTGTGTCGGCCGCAAAGCCGCACAAGGATGAGTCCATAGTGGTGCCAGTATCTGCTGTTGTGCGGCGCTTCTAGTGTCTTGGTCGAAATAAGCTTAAATTTCCGAGAAGAAAAAATCGAAGCAGCATCCCCAGACAAAATCCATTCCTATCAGACGGGCGCGATGCCCGGTATTTTTTGTATTTTTCTCCTGCACGCCCTGCCGGTGGCATTCTTCTCATCGAAGGTGATTACCCGAATCACACGGCTCGGAGCCTCAGGGTTGTGTGGTTCACAGAAGGCTACAGTGATAACAGGCGCCAAAGCGTCTCGTGTGCGTTTGGGCCAGTCCGCAACAGGAAGGAGATTTTGGTATCGCTCCTGACATGCTGCAAGCTGACAGCATCGGCTTGCCGATTTTTCAGTCTCGTTGGTCGATTCAGGCGGTTGAAGTGCCATTGACGAATTAGGTGTTAGACTGGCTGCAATTGCGTGATTATCTCACCCAAACAGCGGGCTCGTTAACCTGTTGCCTACGAGTGATTAATCAATTGATGCCGTACTCCGTATGTCGTACTCCTCATAGCATCGCGTTTTTTGGTTGCCATGTGTGATTTGGAAGAAGGGACGTGAAATGCTCACCCCTTTCTGACGTTCCGGACAATCGTTTGTTCCGATAGCTTGACCGCGAAAGTCGTAACTCTCGTCAAGATGGGAAGGCACTATCGACAAATTCCATGAAACGGCTTGTTATCCCCAGTACACGAAGGCAGCAACTTTATTTTCTCTGGGGAAAGAACTGCTGGTCTTACCTCCACAGCAATTGGCACAGGAACGACAACAACGCGACATGGCAAGTGCCGCCCACGAAGAGAGCCCCTTGTTAGGCGACAACAATCATATCGACAATAATGCCGACTTTGTGGACGCGACAGCGGGCGAGGATGCCGTCGCGGCGGCCACCCCGGATGCCCATCGCCGCCGGGTGATTGCGGTTGTCTTTGCTCAAATTATCATGGTCGACTTTGCAGCGTTCTTTCTCGACGCGCCACAAACCAACATCCTCGAACGCATCATCTGTAGTCGCTACTACAGCACTGATGGAACTTATGGCGGCGTGTACAATGGCATCAACGGCACTCTTCCGGACTGCACGGCCGCGCCAGTGCAAACGGAGCTTGCGACCATCACACAGATCCTTAACACTCTGAATCGACTGCCGGGCCTCTTTGTCGCCATTCCGTTAGGCATCGTTGCAGATCGTCTTGGCCGACGACCCGTCATGGCTCTGGTCCTCATCGGAGCTCTGGTGCAGGATGTCATTGCCAAGATCGTGCTGTGGAGGCCGGACCTCTTTGCACCGCGTCTTATTTGGCTGTCTTCGCTGTCTGGATTTATCGGAGGAAGCGACGCCGTCGCATCGTCTATCGTCTTTCTCTTGGTGGCCGATGTTGTCTCGCCCGAGCACCGGGCACAGCTGTTCTTCACCATGACGGCCTGCCAGAAGCTGGCCGAGATCGTGAGCACACCGCTCAGCTCGTTTCTAATGTACAATTACGGCCCATGGACACCATACTTTTTGTCGACGGCCTTGACGCTCCTGGCATTTGTCGTTTTGCTGCTCTTCCTCCCCGAGACGCTACAGGAGAACAAGGCCAGTCTGTCCGAGTCGTCCACAGGCACTAGCAACGAACCAGACGCGATCCCTGTAGGCGAAATGCCTCGTACCTCGAGACTCTCGAAACTCCGCTCCGCCATTGTTAAATTCCGTCCTCTCTTTAAGAACAACGTTGTCGCAGTTATGCTGGCCTTTTTCGTCTCAGCTCTGGGCCGCCAGTCAACGAGCTTCCTTTTGCAATACATCCACCAGCGCTTCAACTGGACATACGAGAAGGTAAGCTGTCCAACCGACGGTGAGCAGTGTTTGTGTCTTTTTTACTTTATTAACGATCACAGGCCAACATAATGGTCACACTTCGAGCAGCCGTCGACCTTGGCCTTCTTTCTGTCGGCCTTCCTCTCTTCAACCGACTTCTCGTTCAACGGCATACGCAGAGCACCCACGCCAAGCTTGATCAGCCGCCTGTCGGTTGCCTTCTTTGCCATTGGGTCTGTCGCCATTGCCTTTGCACCTGTTGTATCTCTTGTCGCCTTAGGCATCGTCATCTTTGCCCTCGGCTCAGGTTTCCCACCCGCGGCACGCAGTCTCGCTACCTCCTTTGTCCGTCAAGACGAGGCTGGTCTGCTGTACACGGTGCTGGCGCTGGCACAGACAATCGGAGGTCTTGCCGCTGGTCCGCTTCTCGCATTTTCGTTTGAATGGAGTCTCAACCACCTCGGCCGGGACTGGACGGGCATTCCATTTGCTGTTGTCGCTACATTGTTTACATGTGGATTCTTAGCTCTTTCGTTTGTACG
Source organism: Sporothrix mexicana (assembly GCA_021396375.1). NCBI lineage: Eukaryota > Fungi > Ascomycota > Sordariomycetes > Ophiostomatales > Ophiostomataceae > Sporothrix > Sporothrix mexicana. Next base: position 9,642 of record WNYC01000099.1, on the reverse strand, counting down.
GCTATGATTCGTTGATGCCTAGAACGGTGCCAGTACCTGTCAAAAGATGGTGTTTGGTTAGCCTTGGGTTCTAGACCATGACCTTGCTGACGAATTAACTTGATTACACTTCGACTGTATCGCTCAAGTTCACAATGTAAACAAAACAGAAATGAAGATGAGCATCTCAGCACCTTGACACTCATTTTTGTAACGCAATGATCAAAATACCTTCTAGACCGAGGCTCCTTTAAGAATTTGGCCTCGGGAGGCGTATCACAGGCACAGAAACAATGAAATATGGTGTTAAAATTGAAGGCTCAGTACGGGAAAGCGTGAGTACGAATTGCAACATCACAGTCCTTTCTATGCAAGGAAGCACCAGTCGCATCGCAGTCCTTTGCGCCACCATATTTATTCAACTCCATGTCAACAAGTGCATTTCTTTGACCTGTTTTAATTCTTTGGTGCAGAGTAAATCATTGTCCCAGCAGTTCGGATAGACTGACAATGAAACTCGCCTCGAGCTTGTCAAAATTAAAGACACAAACAATGTCGTAGGCGATCGAAATTGGGTTGCCTGTCTCCCGCTCGTTTGGGTGAGACGAAGCTTGGCGGCCAACGCCAAATTTTGGTGAGAATTCTGATAAACCAGTCGCATCCCATCCATGGAGCTGGGCATCAACAAGGAGCATTTCAAACCTCGGTCTTGACACTCGCCCTCCTTTTAAAAATTCAGACGTTTCTGCCAACAGTGGCCCTACTGAAGGGCATTTTAAAAAGTACGCATCCATCTCAAAAAAGTTCTCTTTATCATCAACGGAAAAACGGTGAAGTAAGCCGTTCATAGAGCTGAAAATCTGGCAACCTCTTTGGTCATTTTTATGCCAAGATATAAACCTGACCCAGGAACGGGCCTAGAACAATGGCACGCAGGTGTGCAACGAGAATTAGGCGGAGGTCGGTTGATATCAACGTGTAGCCGACATTATCGTGCTTTGTATTTTCGAGATTTGAGGAACATGTATCTTGTATTATTCCTAATGACATGAAAACGGTCGTGGACTTTGTCTTTCTTTCATGAGTTTAGCTCAGCATAATAATAAAACAACATATTACCAGTGTATGTCGTAAAGTAATTCCATTTAGCTATCTCACATCGTTTCCCAACGTGGCGGGTAGATGCATCATAAACATCATTCAACCCCAAAAACAACATACCCCTGAGCTGTCATGAAGAAATCTCTCCAGTGTGCCAACCACGTTCTTGTCGTCTGGGGCTGACATTGAGATACAACCCGGCTGCCCCCCGCGTCCTTTTTGTGGCTTATTCCTTGTCAATTCATCTCTCCGCACTCTTCTCGCACAGCCAGTAAGAAGTCAATCTTCATAATTCCACCGCATGTCGGTGACTTTTAAGAGAGCGGGTCGCGTTGGGAGGGGCCTCGGCTCTGGTTGAAAGAGCCACAAGGCCAAGAAACTGCCCGACAAGCCAAGATACACGATGCAAGACTAGGACGGGATTTGCGGGGGAAGAAAGATTGAGATTAGGGCGGGTCAATCCACGGAGCTGAATCGAGGAGGACAGTGGGGACGAAAGAAGAAAGAAAACAAAACAAGATCGAAAGAGGAATGTTGAAGCAGACTGATGCAGCCAGTATGCACAGACTCCACTGACTGTACGGCGAACTCCGTCCAATTGTTGTCGTTGTTGTGTGATGTGTGTGTGGCCCCCGTCTTTAGCTGTCTTTTTTGGTGTCTTTGTCACCACTATGTCCCCGTTCACAGGTAGACTTACGAGACACGACACTTTGGCTTACTGCAAGGCATTCTGGCCTAAAGTCTGCCAAGGAGCTCCCCCGCAGTGAGTTGTAAGTTCGCTGAAGGAAAGGGGTGTTTAGTTGTCTTAGCGCTCGTCCATCGACTGCCGCGGAAAAGTAGTGCGGGGAAGATGGGGATTGACACACTATGGGGCACCGTTCTGGGGCAATTCCAAGGCTGCAAGCTCCCCCAAACTAGGGCCTCTGCAGGCTCCCCACAACGGCGGATCTAGACTCGAGCACTCACTCCCTTATGCGCTGGAGACTCCAATCTTGGTTCCCCTCCTTCTCGACGCGATGATTCTGTGTCTCGTCTCCCAGTTCTTCCCACTTTCTTTCGATCTCCGTTTCGTGAATGAGAGCTACAAGGCCTCGGGATGCAACGTATTTATTTTGCTCAGTTTAACTAGACATTATCGGGAAGGTATTTTTATTTCTTTTCTTTTCCTTTTTTTAATCCCCCCCCCCCCCCAAAGAGAGTATTATGGCCTTCAGTTTTACCAAACATTCCAGGCATCGATTGCATTTCCCTAGACACAACCACAGGCGAAAAGATAACACGCAAACTTTGGCAAATGATCCCATCACAAAGACATTCACACCAACCACGGACGTCGTAACCCACGCAGAGAGAGACCAGAAATGGCGGCACTTGGCTGCCAAGCGGACTGGTGGACGGCCTTGGCCACTGAATCGGGGATCGTCTGGAAAGCCGCAGAGGGGAAGGAGAGGGGGGAGGTGGCGTTGCTGCCCCGGGAAATGCCCGAAATGGAAAGGTCTGGGGCGGGAGAGAGGTTGGAGAAGGAGCGAGGAGAAGGAGAAAAAGTGGAAGAAAACAAAAGGAAGGTGCGGAATGGATTTCGAAAAGTACTGGACGGATTCAGAAAACGGCAGTGGCGACGGGTCTGTGTAGCTACCCGTTTTTGTAGTCATCACCTTGTTTTCCTTTCTGGTTGTGGCTTCTCTGATCAACGACATCAGATATCGACGACGCCAACAACGAGACAGAGACGAAAGTACGACATTACTAGCAATCAAAGGCGCCGTTTGACGCATTTCTTGCAGAACCCCTCGACATCAATTCTTTTTGTCCATCTTTGACGCTTGTGCCATCGATAATGGCCCTTTCCTGGATGTCGAACGATAACCACATGTTGACATGCATCTGCTAAAAACAGTGACAGTTTTAGACTAATTTTCCACTCCCCCTTCGTTTCTCGCCCTTGCCATTCTCCATACATACTCCGTACAACACGTCGCTTCAAAAATGTCTGTATCTTTCTACTGTAATCTTTCTCCATCTCGTCCCTTTTCACGACGTACACCACTTGTTATTTGCTTTCGACAGCCCGACTCCCAAGTTCGCTTGGCAGGACCTCACATGTCTATCCCAACGTTTCTCTCACCAGTCCCTTGTTGCCTTTCATTTCCAGCATTGTGATTGGTGTCAATCTCGCATTTCGCACCACCTGCCACACGCAAGTCACGCCTGGATCAGTCCTTGCCCGATGCAGTGGCCTTTTTGTCACGCTTTGCACTTTCCGGTTTTGCTTTTATCTCCTTTTTTATTCTTATTCCATCATTGCTTCGCCTAGCGTGTCCAATATAAACTGCCGTCCTGTGGCCAAAACAATATCCCAGTTGCACCTAGTGACCTTCTACAAACGGGAGGTTGCAGTAAGCCGGAGATACATAAATTAAACAACCCAAAATCAGCGATGTCTGCGCTGTGCACTTGCATTTGGGCTTGCATTTGGAGATGGAAATGCCAAGGGATATGCCAGAAATAAGACACACAACGTCCAAGAGATTGCAGGAGACACATTTGTAGACCAAAAATGTTAAAGCGAAATACATATCTCTTCCCCATATGAACGATCTCCCGCTTCACATCGCCACCGCTTGTTCCCCTCACTTTTAACACCTTGGCATCCTCTGCGCCCAGACTCTCCGGTTCTCGTAGGCTGTTTTCCGTCTTCGTTTTCTTTTTTTTCTTTTCTTTGCTTCTTTTCCTTGCCAGCTATCATCTTTGCCGATCTGCTCCCTTCTTGTATACAACTGTTCGTGCTAGCACGGAGTCAATACCAAGATATTACTCCGTATGTTGGTCCAAGCCAAGGCCAAGTGCCTTCTACTGACAATCTTACCATCGTGTCTCGAGTTCTCTGGTATCCCAAATGTCCCACATATGCCCGAAGACCCCAAATGCCACGCTGGTAATTATTGCACCGGCCCCCGGCGAAACAAGATGGATACCTCAGAATGTAGCGAGACCATGTCCACCCCCGGTCTTCGCCAGCCGACCTGCAGATCCCCCAGATGTGCTTGTCTCTCCCCATCGTTTCTCCCAAAAGCCGTTTTCTTCACTATGTATTTTCTCTGATCGACATGCTGTATGTTGTGCCTATGCTGTCACTTCATGCTGTGCTTCCCCAATGCTTGATTGCTTTTCTCTTCTATTGTTGATATGCCTGGTGGAATCTCACAGTCTAGAAGTATCAATCTGTATTGACAGTTACCTGTCGTGTTCCCCTTATGCCGTCTCGTTTTGTTTCGTTTTGGTTCTGACGCACATGTGCCCTCGACGTACAGCGTGGCGCTTTCCCAATATTGACAGCATCGTGCAGGTCCTTACTCTCTCCTTCCTCTGTATCTGTGCCTCACCAACACCCTACCTCCTTCCCTCTTCCTTCGTGGATGCTTTGCTCCTTCCCTTTCTTTCCTTTCCACTTTTTTTATCCTTACACCCCTCTTGGTTCTTGTCAGTTTCCCTTGGTCTTTCCATTTTTATGTATTTGCCTTGCGTACCTTCCCACCATCTTCCCATCTCCATTTTCGTCCCCATCTTCTGTTCTCTCCCCTCTTTCAACCTTATCCCATTGCAACGGTACTTCTGCCTCGGCACCGTTCTCTTTCGTCTTTCTTCCTGTCGTCCACGCCCCGTTGTTCGCACCGTATCCATTGCCCAGACATAAAAGAGACCCCGCCCGCTGTCATACCCTGACACATTTCTTCCGTTGTATCGCCTCCATCTCTCTAAACCCATCATCACCCCTCAGTCAAAAAAAAAAAAAAATAGCTCTACCTTCTCCGAGCTTTGACTGTCGGTATCTGTTGGGTATCTCATCCCTGACGAGATCATTGTCACGTCAATCACCACCACAACTTTAACTTACATTCTATCTTGACCTCATACTCGCTCACAACCATGGCCGGCAGCGACACCGAAAAGGTCCCGACCACCGAGGAGGCGTACCGTGTCCGCACGGAGCTCAGCGCCCATGCTTTGGACGAGAAGGCCGAGTCTGGCAACGGAGAGAGTGCGGCGCTGGACAACGCCATCTTGAACGAGTTCAGCCCTGCAGAGCAGAGGCGTATCACCCGGCATGTCGATCGTCGGCTTGTTGTGACCATTGGCTTCATGTACTGCGTGTCGCTCATGGATCGCACGAACTTGGGCGCCGCCAACATTGCCGGCATGCAGAAAGACCTGGGCCTCACCATTGGCACACGCTACTCCGTCATCACTCTACTTTTCTTCGTTCCTTATATTCTGCTTCAGCCTCCCTCGACGGTCATTGTGCGCCGCATCGGTCCCCGCATCCACCTGTCGATCATCACGCTCCTGTGGGGCTCGGTCATGATTGGCATGGGCTTTGTCAAGAACTGGAAGGTCATGGCCGGTATGCGTGTGATTCTCGGTGTGCTCGAGGCTGGCTTCTTCCCGAGCTGCGTGTATCTGCTTAGTACGTGGTACACGCGCTACGAGGTGGGCAAGCGCAACGCAGCATTCTATCTGCTCGGTTGCGTTGCCTCTGCCTTCGCCGGCCTCCTTGCTGCCGGTATCATGCAGATGGCCGGTATCCAGAACCTCAATGGCTGGCAGTGGATCTTTATCATCCAAGGCCTGTTGACGGTTGTCATGGCATTCCTGGGCTACTGGTTCCTGGTCGACTTCCCCGACTCGAAGCGCAAGACTTGGTCGTTTCTTGGAGACCGCGAACGTGCTTGGGTTGTGGCCAAGGTCAATGCTGACCGTGGTGATGCCGTCCTGCCTCCCTTCAACCTCAAGGAGTACGTCAGGTGTGGGCTCGACTGGAGAATCTGGGCCTACGGCATGATGTTCTTCAACACGACGACGATCACCTACGCCCTGGCCTACTTCTTGCCGATTATTTTGGTCGGCAACATGGGTTTCACGAACCTCGAGGCCCAGTGCCTGGTTGCTCCTCCATACGCCTTTGCCGGTTTTGTCATGTTTGCTTCTAGCTGGGTCGGCGACAAGTACCATATTCGCGGCCCGATTGTCGTGTTCAACAATATTCTGTGCCTGATCGGCCTGCCGATTGTCGGCTTCCACCACAGCCCCGGCGTCCGTTACTTTGGCGTGTTCCTGATTACGGCCGGCGCCAACTCCAACGTGCCGTCGGTCATGTCGTACCAGGCCAACAACATCCGTGGTCAGTGGAAGCGCGCGTTTGCGAGCGCCATGTTTGTCGGTTTCGGCGGTCTTGGCGGTATCTGCGGAAGTCTGGTGTTCCGTTCGCAGGATAGCCCCAAGTACCTGCCAGGTATCTATGCCTGCATCGCGGTGTCGCTGCTGAGCTTGATCCTGGTCGGTCTGCTGAGTACCAGCTTCTATTTCAGCCACAAGAAGGCCGACCGCGGCGAGATCGAGCTTGAGTCCCACGAGGTATGTTTTAACCAAAACTCTAGCCATGATCGGATTCTAGCATATGGTAAACTAACAAATCAACAGGACGGCTACCAGCCCGGCTTCCGCTACACATACTGAGATGGATCGCCGGGGATCGCGCTATATCGTTTGAAATGAATAATGTAATGAGCTTGTATCACGAAAAAGTCAATTGTGGTCGGAAGGGTGCAGCCAGTGTGTTGCTTACAAGGGATGTAACACAATTTAAGAAGATGGTTGGAACATAGCGCTTGGCATGACCTTGGTGACATATAATTGAGAGGACTAATTTTGACTCTTATTGGAGAGAAATGCACATCGTTGACCAAAGTCCACTAACGCCCTTATGTTGATCTTGGCAAGTCTTAGCACGACCGCATTCCTTCTGTTTTTTCCCACCTCGCCCCGTTTCCACCGTCAACCTTACATTTCATAAATTTTCTAAAAACACGATTTCTTAAAACACGTAACGGAACGACGGGTTCTCCTTGTCGGTTAAATCCTCAAAGGCATGGGCAAACTGGCCGTCCTGGGCCGCCTCGACGCTGCCGGAGGAAGCCAGGGCGTCGCGCTTCTTGTTCTGATGGACCAGGTAGAAGCGCAGGCCGACAATGACAATAACGAGCAGAGAGTAGCAGCCAAGGTGCGTGGCGAAAGCGATAAAGTAGCGCGGGCCGTTCCAGCTGAGGAAGACCTGGGGGCCGATGGCGTTGCCGGCGGACCAGATGATAAAGTTCATGGCGACGGCGACGGACTTCTTGGTCTGGCCGGCGACATTGCGCGAAATCATGGACAGGGCCAGCGTCTGGGCGGACCAGAACGAGAGGGTGATGTAGTAGCAGATCAAGAGGCCAATCTGCTGGGCGCGGCTGTCAAGCGGAACGGTCATGAGGCAAATGGTGCCGATAAACGACGGGATGACAAACCCGAGCATGACGAGCAGCGTCTGGTTCGTCTTCTTGACCAGCCACACGGACGACAGCAGGACAATAATAATATAGAAACCGAGGACCATGGCGAGCAGCTGCGTCTGGAGAACGTTGAAGCCGAAGCCGGTGATGATGATGCCCTGGAAAGCACCGAGGCCGCTCGTGGGCAGCGTCGTGCACAGCGCAATCAGCGCATAGCCCCAGCACTGGGGGTCCAGCAGGGCCTCGATGGCCTGGTCACGCTTGAAGACGCGGTTCTGGATGCCCGTCTGGTTCTCGCGCACACGCTCGATCATGAGGATCTTTTCCTCCTCGGAGAAGCACTTGGCGCGCATGGGGCTGTCGGGCATCCACCAGCCGACAAAGACACCAAAGACGATGGAGATGACACCATAGGCCAGGAAGATCCACTGCCACGACTTGAGCGGGCCGGTCTTGATCAGGCTGAAGCAGTAGGCCAGAAGGCCACCGACGACCTGCTGGGCACCGTTCATCATGTACCAGTAGGTGACACGCGACGCCTGTTCCTCGCGGCGGTACCAGATGCTGGACAGGATGATAAAGGCAGGCTGGCAGGCGGACTCGAAGAGACCGAGCAGCGTGCGGACAACGACGAGGCTGGTAAAGTTGTGGCACGCGGCTGTGCAGGCAAGAACCGTGCCCCAGGCGACGATGCTGAAGCTGAGGTACTTGGCAATGGGCACGCGGGCAATGATCCAGTTCTGCGGGTACTCGACAATCAGGATGGTGATGTAGATGCAGGTTGTGAGCCAGCTGTAGTCCTGGCCGACAAGGTGGGTGTCGTTGCGGATGCCCATGATGGAGGCAAAGGACAGCGTGCCCTTGTCGATGGCCTGGAGGAAGTAGGTGGCGATCATGATGACGAGCACGCGGCGGTCGATTTTGCGGCGCAGCTCAATGTTCTTCTCGGCCGAAATGTGCACCCGGACGTCGGAGACATACTGCGACAGCTCCTTGTCGATGGCCTCGACGTTCATGGTGAGGATCTTCTTGTCGGGGACGTCGTTGGACAGGACGGGCTCGATGCCGACATCCGTCTCGGGATTGACCTTGGACGTCATTGTGGCGGGCGGGGGTTGTTGGCCGATGGAAATGAGGAAATGATTTTTGAAAAAAAAAAAAAAAAAGAAAAAAAAAATCAAAATCAAAGGAGGCCGGTGGACAGGTTGAACAGGCTGCGCAAAGACGATCAAAATGCTTCAGCAAAGGACCTTGGTGGGATCTTCAGACGATGTGGAAAATTCAATGGGGAGAGGGGGATTTATAGACACGCATCGACATTGCCAAGATATGGATGTAAATATTCACGAGACAAAGGTCCCCAAAGAAAGAAAAGAAAAAATAGCTAGACAAATACAAAAAGCGTAGCCAATGCACCACTGTCCCCCAAAACCAGCCCACTGCAGCCATCACAAGGGAGAAGAACATCCGACCAAGGTTTCTTTGCCTGCTCCCTGCAGCAGACTACCATCGCACGCAGACGCGTCGCAATAGAGTTAAAAAAAAAAAAAAAAATACTAGGCCGTAGCAGGCGCTGATGCCCGTTTGCGTGACATTTTGCGACTTCATCCACTTGGTTCTGAGTCTCACGCATCCACGTCTTTTCTCTCCCCATCCTCCTTCACCCTTTCCCCGCGCGGGGAACGGGGATGGCTGGTGGACCACATGGTTTCCTGGGGTGTTCTGGGGATAGAACGGGGAAGAGGAAGCTGCACCGAGGAGGACGACGGGTACAATCTGGCAAAGGAACGGAAAAGGGGAAAAGGGGACAAAAAGTGTCGAGGGAGATTGCGCAACAGTGGAAAAGGAAAAAAAGCTGGCTGCAGATGGTCGCGAGACGGAGGAGGAAATTTTCCAGACAGCAATCCAGCACCGAGTGAAAATGGGAAACTGGGAATACGAAGTCAGAGGGCAATCCGGTTCCCTCAAGCGAACTGCCGGCGCTAAAAGGCGGGCATTCGATAGCGAAAGCCGAGTTTAGTAGCTGGGCAGCGGAGAATTGCGGTGAGGCGCTGTTCGAACTCCAGTGTAAGTGAGGGTGTACGTAAAGAACATGCCAAAAAAAAAAAAAAAAAAAAAAAAAAAAAAAAAAAAAAAAACAAAAAAAAAAAAAAAAAAAAAAAAAAAAATAAAAAAAAAAAAAAAAAAAAAAAAAAAAAAAAAAAAAAAAAAGGCCGGGAGAGGCCCAGTGACAAAG